>CM056377.1:5098401-5156022 GCA_029718625.1 Synaphobranchus kaupii | reverse complement strand
AGAATCCCAGATCATTCCATTAATCTTATTTATCAAAAAGACACATTACATTATTCAATAAAACTCCCCAAGACCCCCCCCCCCCCCCCCCCATTTTATCCCCAATATGTTTTTCATTTTCTCCAAATGAAAGAGAGTATCTGCCTGATTGTTGGATGTGTTTGGAAAAGTGCAGACACACTGATGCTTTCTTCTGCAGGACGTGCTGCCAGCCACCGCTCCTCTCAGTCTGTAGTAAGTCTGTGCAGTCTACAGTAAGTCTGCTCTTTAGAGCTTTAGAACCCTGAATGTTAGAGCCCTGAGCTTTAGAACCCTGAGTTTTAGAACCCTGGACGTTAGAACCCTGAGTTTTAGAGCCCTGAACATTAGAGTCCTGAGTTTTAGAGCCCTGAACATTAGAGTCCTGAGTTTTAGAGCCCTGAACATTAGAGTCCTGAGTTTTAGAGCCCTGAACATTAGAGTCCTGAGTTTTAGAGCCCTGAACATTAGAGTCCTGAGTTTTAGAACCCTGAACATTAGAGTCCTGAGTTTTAGAACCCTGAACATTAGAGTCCTGAGTTTTAGAGCCCTGAACATTAGAGTCCTGAGTTTTAGAACCCTGAACATTAGTCCTGAGTTTTAGAACCCTGAACATTAGAGTCCTGAGTTTTAGAACCCTGAACATTAGTCCTGAGTTTTAGAACCCTGAACATTAGAGTCCTGAGTTTTAGAACCCTGAACATTAGAGCCCTGAACGTTAGAGCCCTGAGTTTTAGAACCCTGAGTTTTAGAACCCTGGACGTTAGAACCCTGAGTTTTAGAACCCTGAACGTTAAGAGACATGGAGCAGCAATGGCTGTGTATGTTTCTATGCTTTACAATCACCCCCTTTATCTGAGTTTCCAGTACAATAATAACATGACAATTTACAATTTAGTAATTTGGTGGCTGCTTTTAGCCCAAAGTAACTTATAAAAGTGCATTTCACATGGTGAGCAAACACCACTGGAACTAGAGACACAAAGTTGCAATGAAATAAGTGCCACTCTCAAGAACAAAGCCTCTACACCTGTCAACTAAAGCCAGAGAGAGGCTTGTTGTTTTTTTCTTGCAAAAGTGGAGATATCTGTTGATATCTGTTCTGTGCTACACAGATGAGAGGTGTGCATGCTGGGAAACAGAGTTTCACACATGACCCTCCCAAGGGCCAAAGGTCGCCAAGCAATTAGTCTGGCCTGCCCCACACTGTCAGACAATGTGCTGTTTTATTGAACCAAATTAGAATAACATGGCAGTGGATGTGACTGAGGGCAATTAACACTAATGGGAAATAAGAGGCATCACTGTGAAATCTATCTTAGGGGAAGAAATTAATCGACGGACAAAGGCCAGTGTGACAAACACACATTATTTCAGTTCCATTCACCCAGAGACAGAGATCATAGACATAAATTAGGGTTCAGTATAAACGGAAATCAATCCTGAAAATAAGCCCATCAATTTAATTCTCAAATGTGTCTTTGTTTTCATAAATAATTTATGTTCTGTTATTGGTTTATATTTCCAAACCCAAATGCTGCTGTCATATCTTTATCCACATAAAATAAGTCAAACCAGCATCTCATTCATTGTAATCCTGAAATACACATCGACAGCCTCATAACAAAAGTGCTTAAGTCATTTTTTGTAGTTTTGAGAAAAAGGCAAAAAACTGCTGCAATTCTACGTCAATGAGTATTCATTAACTCTTTCTTAGAGTGGTTCAGGAAGTGCACAGCGACCTGCAGTGACTTGAGCATTTATACACTGTTCACGAATGATAAATCAAGTGATTTAGGCAGAAAATCTCAAAATGTCCAAAAAATGACTTAGGCACTTTTGTTATGAGGCTGTCGACATTTTTGAGGAGTCCTTATAAAATAGTTGGAGGCCACACAGCACACAGTGGCTCCAAAGCTCTGTTTATAAATCCTGGGGTTGCAGGTTTAACTCCCAGTCTCCATGGTAACCATCACTGAGCAAAGTGTTCAACACTGAATCACTTCAGTAAAATATCCAGGTCAATATTTAGGTAAATATTTACAAACTATGAGTTTTCCATTGCCCTGGATGATAATATCTGTCAATAAAATATTACCCTATAGGTCATATTTGGTTCAGGGTTTGCTGTGTTTTGGTCATGAATACAGTGGCTCTAAAAGAGGCTTGACATCTGTTGAATTTATTTTTTCACGTGTTTCACTCTTTTCTCTCCGAGTACAGCGATGAACACACAGAACAATAAATGAAGGGAAACCTCAGCGGCTGCCTGTTGTAACCTGTCCCAAACCGCCCGTAACATAACATGGTGGTATGGAAGGGAAACGTGTGACAGCTTATGCATTATCACAGAGAGTCACCGGAATGTAGAGGCCAGCGTGACGGAAGGAGACTGAGATTAACGGAGACTGAAGCGGTGAAAGTGTTTAGTGACGCGGCTCTCTGTCTGCGAATGCGCCGCACGTGCGGCACTTTAACGCGACCAGGGAGGCTCTGTCGGGCGGCGAAAGGGTTAAAACTGCTGTCGGCCTCAAATCTTTGTATGCTGTTCCGAAATTCTACCCTCGATTTTGCCTACAGCTCTCACCCTCTCTGTACAAAGGAGTTTTTCTTTAATTGTTTCAAACCACATGCACTGATTCCCTTTTCTCACATCAAATGTGTTCTTCCCCCGTAGAGAACTTCTGAAGGCTGAAGCCTTTAAGGAGTTCAAATATTTAAGCCTTTAAAATAAATGATTTCATCCCCATTATAACTTTTTCATAATACGTTTGCACATATTTAATATTGTATAAACTTCCTATAAATTATATAATTAATCGAATGGCTGTAATAATAACAACTATTGAGTGAACGCAGTTTAGACTTAATCGCGTGGTAGATCACGCGCGCCAACGATTCATGAATGGAGAGAAAAAGCGGCGTTTCCACAACACTTTTTTGGTCTATTTAAACAGAGAAGTTGAGTCAGTACGAGAACACCAACTAGGTAGATTTTTTGTCAGTGAGAACGACGACATTTTGCACAGGAAATAGTATTCGGTTTTGAGGGTTAATACGTGGAGGTTTTCTCCACAACTCCACAAATAATCCTATTTTGCTCACGGAGTAAACAGAGTCATGTTTCAAAAAATTTTTTTGTAACATCTAGACTGGTTGAGAAAATACTCTGCCGAAAACACGAACGTGACAACTAGCTACATTTTGTGACAATAATGTTATAGCCTACTTTACACTAGTGCCGCTCTGCAAGGTGCTTCCTCGAGCGTACTTAAAAGTAGACTTTTTAATTTACTTCTGGTTTACTTTGCAGAGTTGAAAAATTCAGTGAATTTGTTCGTGCTGTCACACTTTACACGACAGACAAATAGACTGACTTTCAAGCTAGCTCTCAGAATCATTATTTTGCCAAATACCCCCGTTCTTCTTGAACGTTCAAATAAATATCCTTATATTAAGATTGCTTGGAATTGCATATTTAGTAGCTGAGTTTCAATCCCCGGCAGACACAGTTATCCATTGGCTTGCCTTTATAACATATCTTGTAAAATGCCGTACCATCTTTGTTTCAACGCAAATGCCCTGTTCTCCTCAAGACTAGAGTAATCGATCTTGGTTTCAGAATTTCCTGCTGTAATTTGCGGCTGTGGCTATTGATTGTATTCATTTCATTCGCTCACAGTCCTGACGCCGCTCTGTCTGAGGGGGAGTGGTTTCAGACCGAAAAGAGCGAAATTCCTCTCTGATCTACCTTCTTGGGGGTCTGAGGGCTGTTTTTTTATGAATGAACTGGATGCCAATGGCAAATTAACCACTTTCTTTTTCAGAAAAATAGGATTTCCAAACGGTACTCAAGCCAAAAATGTTAAGCTTAGCTTTCCTGATTCAATGGCATACATTTAAACCTGCAGGTACACAATGTATAAAAGGGAAAATATTTATAAAGTCAGATTTATATTTACTCAGAATTAGTTTTATATAGTTATCTATACATTAGTATATTATATATACTATCTGTGGGAAAAAAAACAAAGCCAATAATATAATCTAACGAAGATAAAAAAAATAAAATTCTAATTAATTAATTTAAAAGATGATTCGCGTGATTAATTTAAACCCATCTTGGAACTCAGAAATGTGCACATTTTCTGAAACATAATTAAACATAACAAACGTTTTATATAAAAGTTTTTTTTGTTGTTTGCAGTAGCCTTGGTTTTGTGTTCAAGGTTGTAAACCCCCCCCCCCATTCCTATCTCGCGCTTTCTGGTATTAAAAAAACATCTTTGGTGCTATTGTATTGAGCAGGGAGAGTAGGGGAGGACTTGCCATTCCTTGTCG
The DNA here is from genome assembly GCA_029718625.1 of Synaphobranchus kaupii. Taxonomy (NCBI): domain Eukaryota; kingdom Metazoa; phylum Chordata; class Actinopteri; order Anguilliformes; family Synaphobranchidae; genus Synaphobranchus; species Synaphobranchus kaupii. Next base: position 5,151,663 of record CM056377.1, on the reverse strand, counting down.
AGCTAGCTTGGTCAGATCGTGGGAAAGGGGCTGCGCGTAAAGCAGATCGTTCTTTGTCACTGTTGTTCTTGTGTAATTGATCTCACTGCACGTCGATGGGCGGAATACTTCAAAGACGTGTGGCTGTTGGAGGTCGGTCTACAAGCACGCGCTTTCCGTCACCATTACGCCGCTTATGCTGCCGGACCCGAGGGAAAAAATAGTTTTCCCCTGGACTTTTCGTGTAAGCGGTTGTAAATGCAAATGATGGCTGTGCACTAGCCTGAAGAATAGAGATAGACGCCGTAGTTTTAAATGTTTTGAGTTTTCATGTTGCATCAAATTTGCATCAAACGTAACCCCCTTGTGCAATTTCTGAAAGCCAAGTGCAAATTCAACCACATTTATTCATCGATTGATTTATTTCAGTGTAGAAGATGCATGTTATGTGAAATATATAAACTTCGCAATACCTATAAATAAATTGTCCCATATTTGTATTTGTAGACTCTTACACAATCTACAAATCACCAAGTATATATATATATATATATATATATATATATATATATATATATATATATATATATATACATCTAAAACGTAGCAAATAACCCCCCTTTCACACACACGCTCGATATATAGGCTATATATATATAGGCTATATCGTTTTTTTATTTAGCACATTTTTTTCGTTTAGCAGACGTTCTTGTGCAGTACGACTTACATAAGACCATGTATAGCCTAGGTTTATGCAATAAACATATATTTCATTGGTTGAAAAATGAAACTAATTTCCAACATCCGTAGGGCTGTTGAAGGCTATTGAAACGAATTCCTCGTATTTTAGCTACAGATAAGACTGTAGATTACAAATCATGGGAGGAGGAGGTGTCCTTGAATGAATATGAACATATATTTATTTTACAGTCGCTTATGAAATGCGCGCGTTCTCTGTCTGTCTCTTTAAACTTTCTGGATCGTAGCCAGTGACATGAATGGCGCTGGACACGTGAGTTTGTCTCAATGTGGTCTCTCCTCTTAGCGCCGCAGAATTTCTCATGTTGTCTCTGGCGGCGGTCCAACCTCGTTTTTTTTTCCGTGGTGCCTCCTCCGTCCTGTATTTTTCACAACCCCCCTCCTATGTTATCCACCCAGGGGAAAGGTGTTTTTAACGCCGTCCTCATTGAGTCTGTGGAGTGGTTTCGTGTGGGCTGCGGAGGTATATTTAAAAGCCCACTTTCTCTCTCTTATTTTTTACCCGTAAAGTCTGAAAGCCCCGCAGCACGATCATTAGCTTATTTTATTACTAAAGCCACCCCACCCCCTTCCAAAAAAAGGAGCACGTGCTACTCCTAAAACACCACAAGGCTCACCTCCCGTTTTTTCCTTTTTTATTTCTTAATTTAGCATCATTCGCGCTCATTATTATTCTTCGTTTCGTCATCATTTTTACCATATTTTTAAAATTTTCATTATTATTGCTTGAAATCGGTCCTTTCGTTCCAAGAGAAGATCCCCCCTCGCGCGCCGCTCCAGGACATCCGGTGTGCAGAATCAGACGGTGTTTTAGAGTTGGAAGGTGCAGGAGATTACAATTTGGTACAAGTCAAGATGAGCACGGGGGGAGAAGCAACCGGCGAACCATCAGGGTCCCAGGAAGAGCCAACTACAACACAGCCTGCGAAGAGAGGACCGGGCAGACCGAGGAAGCCACAGCAAGTCAGTCTACGGTTTCTCTTGAGCCGATATCATTTAATAGAAATATGCAATTGTTATTGGCTTTCACTTGCGTCTTGGGGATAGGGTGAGCTCACGCGCTCTGCTCCAACTGCAGCTCTCTCTAAACTCGTTGGCTACTTCTTTATTTAGCCATCTACCTGTTGAGGGACCGTCCTCCTGAATGCACTGCCACTGTGTTTTTAAATGTGGGAACCCGAATGCTGGTTGAGAAACCACGACGTTCCTTCCAACCTATTAAGAAGCTGAATAGAGGTGTTTATGTGACTGAACGGGAATAGTGTGACGCTAATGTGTGTAACGTTGCCTTCTGTTAAGTCCTTATGTTCCTTCGGGAGAAGTCCGATGTTTTGAACGCAGTTGGTGATTTGGCTAAAGATAGATTACGATACGAGTGTGGCCTTTAAAAACCTCGTTTGAGATATATATATATATATATATATATATATATATATATATATATATATATAAAAAAATAAAAAAAAAATTGGCTCAATCAACAGCAGTCTTTGCATTTGCATTGGTGTTTGGCTGCGCAGACAGAAGGAGTTAAACAATTGTCAGCATGTCTTAGATTTGCCTTTAACCATTTGGTAAAATCATGCTTATGTAGCTATTATTGTGCCTGGAGCTTCCCCTGACGCTCAATAGTGCGGTGATGCGTTATACCCCACGCCTAAAGGCGCGGGCTTTATTTCTGTTTTAATGTTTATTTCACTTTGTATATTGACGCAGATTTAGTGTTTCTGGAACTGTCGTGGGAAGCTCTGTGTATAGTGGTGTTCGATCTCTTGTTCAATTAAGGCTGTGGGACACGTTTTTAAGTTCTTTCATAATCTGTTCCTTAAACTTCCTTAAACTTATTAATACAGCGCAGGGTTGGCTTGTTATCATTTACTGAATTCTGCATCTACCGAATGCTTGGTTTTAGTTTCCAGGTATCCAAACTTTCACCAATTAGGAGCCTATTGATTAATCTCAGTCTTTAATTTGATAGGTCAAAAATGGTTTACCTGTTTTTATGTAATCGTTTGCAATATAGCTCAATGAGCACAACACGAATATTGAACTTTTATTATGCATGACATGCATAGCTATTTTTGACATAATGTAGTTTAAAAGAGTAGCATAAAAGCACGAAAAGCATCTAATTAAGAAAAATGAACAGCTTGTTAAAATTCTGGGACTGTAATTGTGTAATTGTGGTTGTAACGAAAACCATCGTGCAGCGGGATCCCCAGGACCTTGTTTGAGAACCATTTATTTACACGTATGTGTAGTGAGTACGCCCTGATCTGCTGCGTGATCCGACTACCCTGAAATACCTTGACCTTGCCGTGTGGGCATTGTGTGTGTGTGTGTGTGTGTGTGTGTGTGTGTGTGTGTGTGTGTGTGTGTGTGTGTGTGTGTGTGTGTGTGTGTGTGTGTGTGTGTGTGTGTGTGTGTGTGTGTGTGTGTGTGTGTGTGTGTGTGTGTGTGTGTGTGGTGTGGGGGGGGGGGGGGGGGGGGTGGATTTAAAGAAGAAAAAAAAGAAAAGAAAAGTATTTTATTTATTTTTATTGGGGGGAGGGGTGGAGGGGGATGTATACACACATGCTAGTCGTTTTAAGGATATGGGATATGATTCATTTTGTAAAATGAGTCACTTGTGAATCACAGTTTTATTTTCAAGCGACTATATTGCATTGCTCATTGTAAAAACAGGCACACAAATCAATAAGGAACGTGTCGGGTTTTCTTGAAAACGTGAGCACATGTACAAATATGTCCGGTTTACTTACAAAGCGGTTTCCTTATCCTATTCAATGACAGCGAGGCTAACACAAACTGTCAGACGCTTAAAAAAAAACCCAAAAGACAAAAATGAAGCATCGTCTGAAACCCTTTTCCATTATTTTCTTAACTGCTTAAACTCGTCATCTAAAAGAGCTGGGAATTGCGTTTAATCAGATTAAACTGAAATCGACGAAAGTGTTCAACTTCCTGAAGGACGAAAAGGAAATGTAAAAATGTACAGCTGCACGTGCGCTGATTCCTGACATTTAGACTGTGGACTACTTTTAAAAATGAACGATGGGGTCAGACATTTCACTTTAGATATTGCACGAAAACACACTAGAATCAAATGAATACATAAAAAAACTATCATGACTACATTTTAAATCGGCTAATTTTCTGTAAAATGTAAAATCTTTCAGAAGCAGGACAATAATGCTTAAACATGTTTTTAGTTTTTATGTTAAAACATTAATGTGCTCTTCCATTTCACGTATTGCCTTTCTGTAGATGTTCGTCCACAGGTTTAACCTAATTTTACTGAGTGTCATAAACGTCTTTTTGTAATTGAGTTTTTCTTATCAAACACATACGTGCACACAAAACTTGTCCATGTCTTATTTTTTATACATAAAGCGCAGAGCAGACAGGAGACGACCGGTCAATGAGCTCATTTCTGAAAGAGGAGAGGAGAGGAGATTTGGGCCCCTGGCTTTGGGCCCCTGGCTTTGTTTCCTGTCCTGTTCACCTTGTTTTTTTTCTGTTCCTCAGGAGCCGACCGGAGAGCCTGTCCCGAAACGACCTAGGGGGAGGCCTAAAGGAAGCAAGAACAAGGGCCCATCTAAAGCGGCACAGAAGGTAAACACCTTCCTCCACCTATCACCCACCTCCACCTTCCACCTATCATCTACCTCCACCTATCACCCACCTCCACCTTCCACCTATCATCTACCTCCACCTATCACCCACCTCCACCTTCCACCTATCATCTACCTCCACCTATCACCCACCTCCACCTTCCACCTATCATCTACCTCCACCTATCACCCACCTCCACCTTCCACCTATCATCTACCTCCACCTATCACCCACCTCCACCTTCCACCTATCATCTACCTCCACCTATCACCCACCTCCACCTTCCACCTATCATCTACCTCCACCTATCACCCACCTCCACCTTCCACCTATCATCTACCTCCACCTATCACCTATCACCCACCTCCACCTTCCACCTATCATCTACCTCCACCTATCACCTTCCTCCACCTATCACCCACCTCCACCTTCCACCTATCATCTACCTCCACCTATCACCTTCCTCCACCTCCACCTTCCACCTATCATCTACCTCCACCTATCACCCACCTCCACCTTCCACCTATCACCCACCTGCACCTATCACCTACCTCCACCTATCACCCACCTCCACCTTCCACCTATCACCCACCTGCACCTATCAACTACCTCCACCTATCACCCACCTCCACCTTCCACCTATCATCTACCTCCACCTATCACCTACCTCCACCTATCACCCACCTCCACCTTCCACCTATCACCCACCTGCACCTATCATCTACCTCCACCTATCACCCACCTCCACCTTCCACCTATCATCTACCTCCACCTATCACCCACCTCCACCTTCCACCTATCATCTACCTCCACCTATCACCCACCTCCACCTTCCACCTATCATCTACCTCCACCTATCACCCACCTCCACCTTCCACCTATCATCTACCTCCACCTATCACCCACCTCCACCTTCCACCTATCATCTACCTCCACCTATCACCTATCACCCACCTCCACCTTCCACCTATCACCTTCCTCCACCTATCACCCACCTCCACCTTCCACCTATCATCTACCTCCACCTATCACCTTCCTCCACCTCCACCTATCATCTACCTCCACCTATCACCCACCTCCACCTTCCACCTATCACCCACCTGCACCTATCACCTACCTCCACCTATCACCCACCTCCACCTTCCACCTATCATCTACCTCCACCTATCACCTTCCTCCACCTATCACCCACCTCCACCTTCCACCTATCATCTACCTCCACCTATCACCCACCTCCACCTTCCACCTATCATCTACCTCCACCTATCACCTATCACCCACCTCCACCTTCCACCTATCATCTACCTCCACCTATCACCTTCCTCCACCTATCACCCACCTCCACCTTCCACCTATCATCTACCTCCACCTATCACCCACCTCCACCTTCCACCTATCATCTACCTCCACCTATCACCCACCTCCACCTTCCACCTATCATCTACCTCCACCTATCACCTATCACCAACCTCCACCTTCCACCTATCATCTACCTCCACCTTCCACCTATCATCTACCTCCACCTATCACCCACCTCCACCTTCCACCTATCACCCACCTGCACCTATCACCTACGTCCACCTATCACCCACCTCCACCTTCCACCTATCATCTACCTCCACCTATCACCCACCTCCACCTTCCACCTATCACCCACCTCCACCTATCACCTACCTCCACCTATCACCTACCTCCACCTATCACCCACCTCCACCTTCCACTTATCATCTACCTCCACCTATCACCCACCTCCACCTTCCACCTATCATCTACCTCCACCTATCACCCACCTCCACCTTCCACCTATCATCTACCTCCACCTATCACCCACCTCCACCTTCCACCTATCATCTACCTCCACCTATCACCCACCTCCACCTTCCACCTATCACCTACCTCCACCTATCACCTTCCTCCACCTATCACCCACCTCCACCTTCCACCTATCATCTACCTCCACCTATCATCTACCTCCACCTTCCACCTATCATCTACCTCCACCTATCACCTTCCTCCACCTATCATCTACCTCCACCTATCACCTTCCACCACCTATCACCCACCTCCACCTTCCACCTATCATCTACCTCCACCTATCACCTTCCTCCACCTATCACCCACCTCCACCTTCCACCTATCATCTACCTCCACCTATCACTTTCCTCCACCTATCATCTACCTCCACCTATCACCTTCCACCACCTATCACCTACCTCTACCTATCATCTACCTACACCTATCACCTTCCTCCACCTATCACCCACCTCCACCTTCCACCTATCATCTACCTCCACCTATCACCTTCCACCACCTATCACCCACCTCCACCTTCCACCTATCACCTTCCTCCACCTATCATCTACCTCTACCTATCACCTTCCTCCACCTATCACCCACCTCCACCTTCCACCTATCATCTACCTCCACCTATCACCTTCCTCCACCTATCACCCACCTCCACCTTCCACCTATCACCTTCCTCCACCTATCATCTACCTCCTCCTATCACCTTCCTCCACCTATCATCTACCTCCACCTATCACCTTCCAGCACCTATCACCCACCTCCACCTTCCACCTATCATCTACCTCCACCTATCACCTACCTCCACCTATCACCTTCCTACACCTATCACCTACCTCCACCTATCATCTACCTCCACCTATCATCTACCTCCACCTTCCACCTATCACCTTCCTCCACCTATCACCCACCTCCACCTATCATCTACCTCCATCTATCACCTTCCTCCACCTATCACCCACCTCCACCTTCCACCTATCACCTACCTCCACATATCACCTACCTCCACCTTCCACCTATCACCTTCCTCCACCTATCACCCACCTCCACCTTCCACCTATCATCTACCTACACCTATCACCTTCCTCCACCTATCACCCACCTCCACCTTCCACCCATCATCTACCTCCACCTATCACCTTCCTCCACCTATCACCCACCTCCACCTTCCACCTATCATCTACCTCCACCTATCACCCACCTCCACCTTCCACCCATCATCTACCTCCACCTATCACCTTCCTCCACCTATCACCCACCTCCACCTTCCACCCATCATCTACCTCCACCTATCACCTTCCTCCACCTATCACCCACCTCCACCTTCCACCTATCATCTACCTACACCTATCACCTCCCTCCACCTATCACCCACCTCCACCTTCCACCCATCATCTACCTCCACCTATCACCTTCCTCCACCTATCACCCACCTCCACCTTCCACCTATCACCTTCCTCCACCTATCACCCACCTCCACCTTCCACCTATCATCTACCTACACCTATCACCTTCCTCCACCTATCACCCACCTCCACCTTCCACCCATCATCTACCTCCACCTATCACCTTCCTCCACCTATCACCCACCTCCACCTTCCACCTATCATCTACCTCCACCTATCACCCACCTCCACCTTCCACCTTTCATCTACCTCCACCTTCCACCTATCATCTACCTCCACCTATCACCTTCCTCCACCTATCACCCACCTCCACCTTCCACCTATCATCTACCTCCACCTATCACCCACCTCCACCTTCCACCTATCATCTACCTCCACCTTCCACCTATCATCTACCTCCACCTATCACCTTCCTCCACCTATCACCTACCTCTACCTATCATCTACCTACACCTATCACCTACCTCCACCTATCACCTACCTCCACCTTCCACCTATCACCTACCTCCACCTTCCACCTATCACCTACCTCCACCTATCACCCACTTCCACCTATCATCTACCTCCACCTATCACCCACCTCCACCTTCCACCTATTATCTACCTCCACCTATCACCTTCCTCCACCTATCACCCACCTCCACCTTCCACCTATCATCTACCTCCACCTATCACCTTCCTCCACCTATCACCTACCTCTACCTATCATCTACCTCCACCTATCACCTACCTCCACCTTCCACCTATCACCTACCTCCACCTATCATCTACCTCCACCTATCACCCACCTCCACCTTCCACCTATCACCTACCTCCACCTATCACCCACCTCCACCTTCCACCTATCACCTACCTCCACCTATCATCTACCTACACCTATCATCTACCTCCACCTATCATCTACCTCCACCTATCACCTACCTCCACCTTCCACCTATCACCTACCTCCACCTATCACCTATCATCTACCTACACCTATCACCTACCTCCACCTATCATCTACCTCCACCTATCACCTACCTCCACCTATCACCTACCTCCACCTTCCACCTATCACCTACCTCCACCTATCACCCACCTCCACCTTCCACCTTTCATCTACCTCCACCTTCCACCTATCACCTTCCTCCACCTATCACCCACCTCCACCTTCCACCTATCATCTACCTCCACCTATCACCCACCTCCACCTTCCACCTATCATCTACCTCCACCTATCACCTTCCTCCACCTATCACCTACCTCTACCTATCATCTACCTACATCTATCACCTACCTCCACCTATCACCTACCTCCACCTTCCACCTATCACCTACCTCCACCTTCCACCTATCACCTACCTCCACCTATCACCCACTTCCACCTATCATCTACCTCCACCTATCACCCACCTCCACCTTCCACCTATCATCTACCTCCACCTATCACCTTCCTCCACCTATCACCCACCTCCACCTTCCACCTATCATCTACCTCCACCTATCACCTTCCTCCACCTATCACCTACCTCTACCTATCATCTACCTCCACCTATCACCTACCTCCACCTTCCACCTATCACCTACCTCCACCTATCATCTACCTACACCTATCATCTACCTCCACCTATCACCCACCTCCACCTTCCACCTATCACCTACCTCCACCTATCACCCACCTCCACCTTCCACCTATCACCTACCTCCACCTATCATCTACCTACACCTATCACCTACCTCCACCTATCATCTACCTCCACCTATCATCTACCTCCACCTATCATCTACCTCCACCTATCACCCACCTCCACCTTCCACCTATCATCTACCTCCACCTATCACCCACCTCCACCTTCCACCTATCACCTACCTCCACCTATCACCTTCCTCCACCTATCACCTACCTCTACCTATCATCTACCTACACCTATCACCTACCTCCACCTATCACCTACCTCTACCTATCACCTACCTCCACCTATCACCCACCTCCACCTATCATCTACCTCCACCTATCACTTTCCTCCACCTATCACCTAACTCCACTGACCTGTCAATCGAAATCACATCACCTACCTCCACTGCCCTGTCAATCAAAATCATATCACCTACCTCCACCGCCCTGTCAATCAAAATCATATATCTCTCTCTCTCTCTACCTCTACAGAAACACACAGGCACACAGGCATATATACATATGTATATATATGCTGTATATGTGCACACCACACATTAAGCTCTCTCTCTCTATCTCTACAGAAACACACAGGCACACAGGCATATATACATATGTATATATATGCTGTATATGTGCACCACACATTAAGTCAATGTATGTTTTTTGGGGGTGTAGGTGCTCGTTAATTTTAATTCCAGCCAATAAACATTAGTCACAGGTTATGCTTTATGTCTGTTCAGCTACTCCTGGGGTTTAATTCATTATAGTATTTGACCCAATGTGGATGAGTTGGTTTTTCCTAATGTTGGAATGACTTGCATTATCCTGATCAGGCTCTTTTACACATGCACTATTGATATAATATGAATTACACTGATGATCATACTCCTAAGTTAAGTTTTTCAAATGTGGTGTGATTTCTAATGAAGGCGCACTCTGTACTTGGTAAAATATACCAAATGAACAGTGATCGTCTGTGCCCTGAGAGGCCATCTTTGAGAAGATAGCAGCAGCCAGTTTCCAAGTCGTCACATTTAAGGGCCAAAAATGCACAAGGCAAAATGATTCCCCTGCCACAGAGTTTGTGACCTCCCCCTTGCCCTTTGACCTTTGACCTCTCTACAAGGGCCCTGAGGGGCGACCAGAACCCACACAAGTCTGTTGTGTTTATCTTTTTTTTTCCTAATGAATTTTAAAAAGCGCCCCCCCTGCTCTGGAATGTGGAGTGTGTGTTTGTGAGAGAGCTGTAGGATCCAGGGACGGCTGCTCCATGCTGATTGGTTGCCTTTACCTGGTGAGGGCGGGGCACCATCTGCAGCCAGAGTGCCATGTTCCAACCTGCCCCTCCCTCCACTGTTGCTGTGCACCCCTATCAGAAGGCAGAAATCCCGTAACCTGTATTTCTGTACTTGTGGGTACAATCTTGGTGATGATGCTCAGACAGGGGAAACTGTGTTTCTGTCCTTGTGGGGACCATCGGGGTGATGGTGCTCAGACAGGGGAAACCTGTGTTTCTGTCCTTGTGGGGACCATCGGGGTGATGGTGCTCAGACAGGGGAAACCTGTGTTTCTGTCCTTGTGGGGACCATCGGGTGATGATGCTCAGATAGGGGAAACCTGTGTTTCTGTCCTTGTGGGGACCATCGGGGTGATGGTGCTCAGACAGTGCAGCAGTGATGTGGTAATCTACAGGAATAGGGTGTAAGTACATGTGTGAATCATGGTTTACACGCTGCAGGACAGCTTGCCTGATTCCTTCTCTGCTGAAAACGTATTTTAGTTTTGTTTGGCTCCAATAATTCAGGCAGAAAAAATGTCTATATGCTGTTGCATTCATTCAATTATTTATCCAACATGAGAATGGTATAATGATATTTGGGAAATGTACATTTATGAAAGGACAAGTTCTGTGTTGTAAACAAATTGTAGATTTATACAGGGAGAATTAAAGGTGCTAGACTTGCTGATGGGAAGATGGGCATTCTCCAGTGTTCAGTTGGGTACCATGTTCAGGAGCTGCTGTAACTTGAGGCGGAATCAGCACAGGAGACAACAAACAAATGTAATGAAGCCTTGTGCTACAGAAACCCTAAAGGAAATCTCCATTTTCTGGACTGATGGTAAAACACACACCTGTCTGTTGAATTTGATAGAAACTGCAGTTCATCTGTATTTAAGATGATTAAAATTCAGCCAAACAAACCAGGCTCTTCATAAACATGGTTTTCAGAGCCGTCGACAATAAGTTCAGTGCTTGAACATGACTAGTTTTAGACGGTTGAGTGCTTAAGGACTTCCCTTAGAGGGGTTAAACAGGTGATCGCTCCGTGTTTTTGTTTTATTTGTGGTTTGTTTTCAGCGAGCTCTTATCTGGTGCTGGCACTTCCTGGGTTTCTGTGTGTTGCCACAGTGAGCTCATCTCAAGCTTTAGAGTAGGATTTTTAAAAATGTTTCTAGAACTCCATTGCTTTCAATTTACCCGTATTGATTGTTACATCAGCATTGGAATGTTCAGCTAAGAACATTGTAATTTCTGATTTGTGATCTGACACACCCTAAAGGGTTAAGAATCAGGCCAGCGCTCCAGTAGGCTGTGTGGGGTCCCGGCGGAGTGGTCATGCTCCAATCAGAAACATTCCCAAGTGTCCCTGATTGGATGTGGAATATGCAGAAAATATTAAAATAAAATTACTATATAAATATAAATATTTACCTTTTAAAAAAAAAAAAAAAAAAAAAAAAAAAGGGTAAATATAATATTTACAAATTGCATTCCATTTCTGTGAAAAATTTGTATGAATGTGGGGTGAACAGAAAATATTCAAATTTATACTGAGCTGACATTTTGCGCTTGTCTTCATTGATCTAAAATGTTGCACTATCATTTTATGTTAAGCATTCCCAAGAATAGACTATAAACACATAATACACATACTGTGCTGTAGATGTTTCTAAGAAGAAAAAACAACCTATTAAAGGGCTCATTTATGTATTTCATAATCAGTGCAATCAATTCATCCAGTCATCCACTACATAGCTTTGACCTGATGATAAATTACAATGTTTTCAGCTGAGCATTGGTTGTGGGAACCTGATACAGTGACCTTTTGGGTCTGCTAATTTTAAACCCCTCCCTCTTTGAATCCGTGTGTAGAAAGCACATCTGATGAGCTGCGGTCGTGCTGGTGTGTGTGAGTGTGAGGGAGAGATGGACAGAGTTTGTGTGTGTGTGTGTGTGTGTGTGTGTGTGTGTGTGCAGTGTTTAACCTTGTGTGTGTGTGTGTGTGTGTGAGGGAGAGATGGACAGAGTATAAGTGTGTGTATTTGTGAGTGTGTGAGGGAGAGATGGACAGAGTCTATATATGTTAGGGTTGTGTGTGTGTGTGTGTGTGTGTGTGTGTGTGTGCGTGTGGTTGCCTGTGTGTGTGTTTTATTTCAGTTGTGTTGGCAGGCTGAAGTGTGTTGTGGTGTTGGTGTTATATGAGAGTAATGTGGGCCTGCCACAGAGCCAGGAGGCAGCATGATTAATTAAATGAGGGTGTTCACTTACCCACCATTAAATCTGCCGATGAAAAATGCAGCACCTCAAACAGACAGCCGGGTATAATCAGAGCTACTGACAATCTACTGACACATATCAAACCAAACATTTATAATCAGAGCTACTGACACATATCAAACCAAACATTTATAATCAGAGCTTCTGTCTGTCTACTGACAAATATCAAACCAAACGTTTATAATCAGAACTTTTCTCAAATCTACTGACACATATCAAACCAAACGTTTATAATCAGAGCTTCTGTAAATCTACTGACACATATCAAACCAAACGTGTATAATCAGAGCTTCTGTCAATCTGACACATATCAAACCAAACATTTATAATCAGAGCTACTGACACATATCAAACCAAACGTTTATAATCAGAGCTTCTGTCTGTCTACTGACAAATATCAAACCAAACGTTTATAATCAGAACTTTTCTCAAATCTACTGACACATATCAAACCAAACGTTTATAATCAGAGCTTCTGTAAATCTACTGACACATATCAAACCAAACATTTATAATCAGAGCTACTGACACATATGAAACCAAACGTTTATAATCGGAGCTTCTGTCAATCTACTGACAAATATCGAACCGAACGTTTATAATCAGAGCTTCTGTCAATCTACTGACACATATCAAACCAAACATTTATAATCAGAGCTTCTCTCAATCTACTGACACATATCAAACCAAACGTTTATAATCAGAGCTACTGACACATATCAAACCAAACGTTTATAATCAGAGCTTCTGTCAATCTACTGACACATATGAAACCAAACGTTTATAATCGGAGCTTCTGTCAATCTACTGACAAATATCAAACCAAACGTTTATAATCAGAGCTTCTGTCAATCTACTGACACATATGAAACCAAACGTTTATAATCGGAGCTTCTGTCAATCTACTGACAAATATCAAACCAAACGTTTATAATCAGAGCTTCTCAAATCTACTGACACATATCAAACCAAACATTTATAATCAGAGCTACTGACAATCTACTGACACATATCAAAACAAACGCTTATAATCAGAGCTTCTGTCAATCTACTGACACATATCAAACCAAACGTTTATAAGCAGAACCTTTCTCAAATCTACTGACACATATCAAACCAAATGTTTATAATCAGAGCTTCTCAAATCTACTGACAAATATCGAACCGAACGTTTATAATCAGAGCTTCTGTCAATCTACTGACACATATCAAACCAAACATTTATAATCAGAGCTTCTCTCAATCTACTGACACATATCAAACCAAACGTTTATAATCAGAGCTACTGACACATATCAAACCAAACGTTTATAATCAGAGCTTCTGTCAATCTACTGACACATATGAAACCAAACGTTTATAATCGGAGCTTCTGTCAATCTACTGACAAATATCAAACCAAACGTTTATAATCAGAGCTTCTGTCAATCTACTGACACATATGAAACCAAACGTTTATAATCGGAGCTTCTGTCAATCTACTGACAAATATCAAACCAAACGTTTATAATCAGAGCTTCTCAAATCTACTGACACATATCAAACCAAACATTTATAATCAGAGCTACTGACAATCTACTGACACATATCAAAACAAACGCTTATAATCAGAGCTTCTGTCAATCTACTGACACATATCAAACCAAACGTTTATAAGCAGAACCTTTCTCAAATCTACTGACACATATCAAACCAAATGTTTATAATCAGAGCTTCTCAAATCTACTGACACATATCAAACCAAACGTTTATAATCAGAGCTTCTCAAATCTACTGACACATATCAAAACAAACGCTTATAATCAGAGCTTCTGTCAATCTACTGACACATATCAAACCAAACGTTTATAAGCAGAACCTTTCTCAAATCTACTGACACATATCAAACCAAACGTTTATAATCAGAGCTTCTCAAATCTACTGACACATATCAAACCAAACGTTTATAATCAGAGCTACTGACAATCTACTGACACATATCAAAACAAATGCTTATAATCAGAGCTTCTGTCAATCTACTGACACATATCAAACCAAACGTTTATAAGCAAAACCTTTCTCAAATCTACTGACACATATCAAAACAAACGTTTATAATCAGAGCTTCTGTCAGTCTACTGACAAATATCAAACCAAACGTTTATAATCAGAACTTTTCTCAAATCTACTGACACACATCAAAACAAACGCTTATAATCAGAGCTTCTGTCAGTCTACTGACACATATCAAAACAAACGTTTATAATCAGAGCTTCTGTCAATCTACTGCCACATATCAAACCAAATGTGGGGGGAAAATATGTGCTAAAACATTTATTTCATATGTGCCGTTTTTTCAAATATTTTTCTTACTATCCAATAAAAAATAAAAAAACTGCTTGCACTCCTGTGCAGGTGATTAGAGAAGGTGCATGCAGCCAACATGTCTGTCCAAGCCCCTTAGAGCAGACTGTCCTATATTGGGTAAAGGTAGTAACCTAGTAACCCTAAACTTAGTGATGTGGAGCGTTCATGAAACATTAAACAGGAATTATAAACTCCTCAGTGGAATTCATGCCTAAGCTGTCTGACTAATACAAAGAATTTAGCTGCAGGCATATTTCAGAGGCATGTAATACCTGAGCAAAGGTGGCTTTTATGGCCTCGCTGCGTTCAGGTAAAGCTCTTCTTGTTCTGCCTCCTCGCTGCATTCAGGTAAAGCTCTTCTTGTCCTGCCGCCTCGCTGCATTCAGGTAAAGCTCTTCTTGTCCTGCCTCCTCGCTGCATTCAGGTAAAGCTCTTCTTGTCCTGCCTCCTCGCTGCATTCAGGTAAAGCTCTTCTTGTCCTGCCTCCTCGCTGCATTCAGGTAAAGCTCTTCTTGTCCTGCCTCCTCGCTGCATTCAGGTAAAGCTCTTCTTGTCCTGCCTCCTCGCTGCATTCAGGTAAAGTTCTGTGGCAGGTAACTTCTTCAGGTGTAAAATGTAAAGGTGTTGCATGGGTTCTGGGCAAGGTGTTTAAATAATGAAATGATGTGATGAGCAGAATAATGAAATAAAGCTGAATATGGCTGGATGCAGAACTGTTTCTGCTTATGTGAAATGTACAGGATGAGTGAGTGAGTGTGAAATGTACAGGATGAGTGAGTGAGTGTGAAATGTACAGGATGAGTGAGTGAGTGTGAAATGTACAGGATGAGTGAGTGAGTGAAATGTACAGGATGAGTGAGTGAGTGTGAAATGTACAGGATGAGTGAGTGAGTGTGAAATGTACAGGATGAGTGAGTGAGTGAAATGTACAGGATGAGTGAGTGAGTGTGAAATGTACAGGATGAGTGAGTGAGTGTGAAATGTACAGGATGAGTGAGTGAGTGTGAAATGTACAGGATGAGTGAGTGAGTGTGAAATGTACAGGATGAGTGAGTGAGTGTGAAATGTACAGGATGAATGAGCATGAATGAGAATGATGAATTATAATCAATTATAATAAGAACTAAAGTAATAACAACAATACATATAAGAATTCTAATTTAACATAGACGTAAAATATATCCTCTCTCTGGAATTAGAGGAAAGGTAGTTTTCGTATTCTCTCTTTCTCTCTCTTCCTCTCCCTCCCTCCCTTTCTCTCTCTCCTCCTCCCTCCCTCTCTTTCAGGCTTATGGTATCTCTTGCACTATGGGAATACAGATGGAATGTCTGAAATTTTGCGGGCCTCCTCAAAGACCCGTCCAAATGGTTTTCTGGAATGTTCAGTGTCAGGGCTGTCTGTAGGACTCCATACCTTTGGTAATGTGGATGTGTGTATAGGGGGTGGAGGTAATGTGGATGTGAGTATAGGGGGTGGAGGTAATGTGGATGTGTGTATAGGGGGTGGAGGTAATGTGGATGTGAGTATAGGGGGTGGAGGTAATGTGGATGTGAGTATAGGGGGTGGAGTTAATGTGGATGTGTGTATAGGGGGTGGAGGTAATGTGGACGTGTGTATAGCGGGTGAAGGTAATGTGGATGTGAGTCTAGGGGGTGGAGGTAATGTGGATGTGAGTATAGGGGGTGGAGGTAATGTGGATGTGTGTATAGGGGGTGGAGGTAATGTGGATGTGAGTATAGGGGGTGGAGGTAATGTGGATGTGTGTATAGGGGGTGGAGGTAATGTGGATGTGAGTATAGGGGGTGGAGGTAATGTGGATGTGAGTATAGGGGGTGGAGTTAATGTGGATGTGTGTATAGGGGGTGGAGGTAATGTGGACGTGTGTATAGCGGGTGAAGGTAATGTGGATGTGAGTCTAGGGGGTGGAGGTAATGTGGATGTGAGTATAGGGGGTGGAGGTAATGTGGATGTGTGTATAGGGGGTGGAGGTAATGTGGATGTGAGTATAGGGGGTGGAGGTAATGTGGATGTGTGTATAGGGGGTGGAGGTAATGTGGATGTGTGTATAGGGGGTGGAGGTAATGTGGACGTGTGTATAGCGGGTGAAGGTAATGTGGATGTGAGTCTAGGGGGTGGAGGTAATGTGGAAGTGTGTATAGGGGGTGGAGGTAATGTGGATGTGAGTATAGGGGGTGGAGGTAATGTGGATGTGTGTATAGGGGGTGGAGGTAATGTGGATGTGTGTATAGGGGGTGGAGGTAATGTGGATGTGTGTATAGGGGTGGAGGTAATGTGGATGTGAGTATAGAATAGAATAGAATAACATTTATCTTCCCGCTAAGGAACTTCAGTTGTAGCCCCCTCAACAACAAAAAAGACAGACAGTTGGGCAGACCCACAACACACAAACATATCAAACAAAGGCATTCAATATAATCATTGCATTAATCAAACTAATTAAGTGAATTAAATTGGAATACAGCCATGATTAAAAATAGCCCCCTCTGTTCCGAGATGTCCAGTGTCATTATTAAGCAGTCCAACACATAAACGCCGCCTCCACGACTTTCCTCCATACACGCAGTGTTGCGGTCTCTGTACACTGTCGAAATGGAGCACCAAACTGCATCAGCCTTCCCAGTCGTCGCCTCACTCCTCCCCCGCATTATCTTCTCCTTTCTCTTCCCTGGTGGCCTTTCGAAGATTGCCTGCAGTCCTAGATCAGTCCCGAGTCCCGAGTCCCACATCTTCAACTTCGGTAAAGAACGATGGTAAACTTTGTAGCTGCAGATCCAACGGACATTCCCGAGCATATGTTGTGAATGCGTCTCCATGGTGACGACCAAAAACAAAATGATCCTGAATATACAATAACGTCAATATTATCAAAACGAGCAGCATGAGTGCCCTGAACAATCTCCAGCCCGCTTCCCCGTCCCACAACAGACACACAGCGCATGAAAAAAAACAAAAGACAAAAGCCCGACACAACAAAACACATTAAAATTAACAAACACGAACACGAGAGACAGCTGGACTACATGTCGCCATTACAGCGCCATGTGACGTCTAGGAGGTGGAGCGGGTGGAGGTAATGTGGATGTGTGTATAGGGGGTGGAGGTAATGTGGATGTGAGCACAAACCAAGCCCCTGTGTATGTGCACGTGTGTGTGTGTGTGTACAGACTGTAGAGGACCCAGAATAAACCAAGCCCCTGTGTGTGTGTGTGTGTGTTTTTGCGCACGCTTGTTTGTGCGCACACGTATAAGTGGGACTGTGTGCACACGCGCACATGTTTGAATAGGGGTCATTGGTAAAAGGAGCATATGCATTATTTAATGAGCCATAGACCTGACTGCACCACCTTTGATACCTGCCCTCCCCAGATCACCTGCAAAATGAATAGTGGGCCAGTAATTTGGATCAGATTTCCACTGCTTCTCCCCCTGAAGCCAGAGGAGCACTTTATACCCTATGAATTATTAAAACGCGTCTTGTCTTGTTAATTGTCTTAGACTGGAGCTCAGCTTCTTCCACAAGATTATACATTCGGTCTGTGGTTAGCCACTCCCTCGCGGCTCCACTGCTGACCGTCTCTCATATATTTTTATTACAAAAATTAAACGTGTTATGATTTATCTGCAAAATAACCGGTAACAGAAATGTAACCTGTATGAGGCTCTTGACTGGGTGCCTTTGATAGAAGGTTGGTATGTCGCAACTGGCATAGTTTTTTTTTGTTGTTGCCATATCGACAGACAGATTTACAGTCAAAAATGTATTTTAGGGTGAAGTTACCCTTTAAAGAGGGACCAGATCCGAGGGGTGCGTCTGCAAAGTGGGACCTGCCATTGAAACCCCAGCTGTGTAAAGTGGGGGGTTGGGAGTTTAATGTGCATTATGGTGGGAGAATACTGACTGGTATTTCCATCACTGTGCGGAGTGGGACGAGGGAGGAAAACTGCGCTGGTTTGATTGGGGGAGATTTGTGCCGTTACCAGAGCCCCTCTCCGTGTGCCGCAGTGCCCCATAACTGTCCGTCAGTGTGCTTATCGGAGAAGTGAGCCCGCTGATAGCCGTCTCCTCATTTCCATCTCAATAGCATAAGATTCTTTAGTGAAAGATAACTCTGCTCTCACTGGGAAAGGCTCTTTTTTTAAAGAGCAACTTTTGTTACGTTGTAATGGAGATTTCTGGAGGAAAATGTTCAAATCCCATCGATTCACATCATACAGGCCATTGCACAATTGAAGGAGACAAAGGTCTTTGATATACCTCCACTGTCAACATCTTACAGCCGTGCTTTACAAAGCCCTGAGAGAGACTTCCAAGAGCCTGGCCCCTGCACTGTGCTCCAAAGCCTTTTCATTAACCAGGCCAACTCAACGTTCACCTGTAGTGCTCAACACCATGCCCAGGTAGATCTCTTCATCCACGCCGTTTCCTTCAGATGAGAAAATACACTGGCCGTTTGAAATAACACCGGTCACTAAAACTGATTTTGATGGTTCTGCAATCAACTATTGAGGAAGCACACATTGCCTACTCGGACCAGAAATGAGGGAATGTGTTAAAAGACCACTACCTTCCATTCCATTGGAAAACTGTAGCAGTAGCCCTGTAATGAAACGATGATTCAGGTACTTGTTTGGGTGTTTCACGCCAGTGGCCCTGTAATGAATCGATGATTCAGGTACTTGTTTGGGTGTTTCACGCCAGTGGCCCTGTAATGAATCGATGATTCAGGTCCTTGTTTGGGTGTTGATGATTCAGGTCCTTGTTTGGGTGTTGATGATTCAGGTCCTTGTTTGGGTGTTTTGCAGAAAGCAGAGGGCACGGGGGAGAAGAGACCAAGGGGCAGACCAAGGAAATGGGTGAGTCACCTTTTAACTCCCTCAAAATGCTGTTCTAACGTCATATTCAAAAATAATTGTATTATAGCTGGTTACTGGCTTATGAGGACAAGTCACTTCCTGGACTGCGGTAGGTCACTTTCTGTGCTGTGGTATTTTGTATGAAGAACACATTATCATGCCTATAATTCACAACGTTTGTTGCATGTAAGACTAATATGGGGAAACTCTGCTTGGTCATGACCTGTCAGGGGCCTGTTGGTTAGAGATGACCAGTCAGGGGCCTGTTGGTTTGAGATGACCAGTCAGGGGCCTGTTGGTTAGAGATGACCAGTGAGGGGCCTGTTGGTTAGAGATGACCAGTCACGGGCCTGTTGGTTTGAGATGACCAGTCAAGGGCCTGTTGGTTAGAGATGACCAGTCAGCGGCCTGTCGGTTTGAGATGACCAGTCAGCGGCCTTTTGGTTTGAGATTTGTCTCGACTGAAATGAGCTTTGAGGCTGTCAGGTATTCTGAAGTTACACACAGTCTTTTTTTAATGGTTAATTTAAATGATACGTTTACAGATAAAGTGATTTTTAAAAGTGTAATTCGGGTGAATGTTGATTTGAGGTGACTGGAGTGTGTGTGTTCAGTGAGGCTGTATTTCAGGTGAATGTTGAGAGAGAACAGTGGTAATGGAAATGCGCTGGTGGGAGCGCTGTGTTGCGCTTGAGGAGAAACTGCGCGACATCGCTGCACCAGTGCAGCTGCACGGCTCCATGCTGCACGGCTCCATGCTGCCATGGCAATCTTTGGACTCGCAGTGAGCTGATAACGGAGTGAGCGTTTATTGCCATGTTTGGTTTGTGCCTGAGGTGGCCGCCCGGCGGGCGAGCGGCTGCTTTTGAGGGCGTGACGTGAGCGATGGATTTGAGAGTGTATCTGGTGACCCCCCCCCCCCGGTCCACAGGTCAGTGCCTGGGCTTTGAGCAGGGGCAGGTATGCACACCTACGCGCCCCGCCCACCTGCCCACACACTGGCCTCGCTCACCGCTGGGTCAGAGTATACTCTGCTGCACCGTGCAGGGGTTCCCTCTCACTGTACCCCAACAATGCTGAACCCCAACACTGCTCTCATGGTACCCCAACACTGCTGAACCCCAACACTGCTCTCCCTGCACCCCAACACTGCTCACACTGTACCCCAACACTGCTGAACCCCAGCACTGCTCTCACTATACCCCAACACTGCTGAACCCCAACACTGCTCACACTGTACCCCAACACTGCTGAACCCCAACACTGCTCTCACTGTACCCCAACACTGCTGAACCCTAACGCTGCTCTCACTGTACCCCAACACTGCTCACACTGTACCCCAACACTGCTCACACTGCACCCCAACACTGCTCTCACTGTACCCCAACACTGCTCTCACTGTACCCCAACACTGCTCACACTGTACCCCAACACTGCTCTCCCTGCACCCCAACACTGCTCACACTGTACCCCAACACTGCTCTCACTGTACCCCAACAATGCTTTCACTGTACCCCAACACTGCTCACACTGTACCCCAACACTGCTCTCACTGTACCCCAACATTGCTGAACCCCAACACTGCTCTCACTGTACCCCAACATTGCTGAACCCCAACACTGCTCTCACTGCACCCCAACACTGCTTTCACTGTACCCCAACACTGCTGAACCCCAACACTGCTCACACTGTACCCCCACACTGCTCTCAATGTACCCCAACACTGCTCACACTGTACCCCAACACTGCTCACACTGTACCCCAACACTGCTCTCACTGCACCCCAATACTGCCCTCACTGTACCCCAACACTTAAACACAAAAAAAGACAAAAAAAATTTAAATCTGAATTCTGTCCTTGTGGTGTTTTTATTGATCCCCTTTGCAGTAGTGTGCCCCCCCCCCCCCCCCCCCCCCCCCCCCCCTCAAACAAGCCTTAAGCCATCACTCTGCTGCCAGATATGCAGTAGATATGGATGGATGGGTTTCTTCTCCTGACTTATTTTTCCATAGAGTTCAATAGGAAAATTTGTCAGGAGAAACAACCCTTCAAGTTATCCATCCATATCTACTGCATATCTGGCAGCAGAGTGATGGTTTAAGGCTTGTTTGATATGTCAGACCCTTGATAACTTACAGCCATTTCACAAACCATGTATTCCATACTGTTCCAGCATAATTTGCAGCTAAATCTAGTCCCACCCCCCCAATTCCCATAGAGATCTATTCAAATGCAGAGACGTTATAGTATCACTTGTAGGAGTACCAGAAAATAAGATGATGATGTTGTTGTTGGGTCACAGAAATCAGGAAGTCATGGCATGCAAAGGATATGTGACCAAATATTAAAACTGATTACTTTGTTCTACATTATGTTAAACTTTCCAATATTTTTTGATGCCTGAAAATGGGGGGGGACTATGTACAAAATGTTCTATAATTTCTAAACAGTTCATCCTGAAATTAAAGCTGACAGTCTGTACTTCGTCCTCATTGTCATTGTATCCTTTCAAACTCAAAGTGCTAGAGTACAGAATCAAAATAACAAAAAATGTGTCACTGTCCAATGACGTATGGTTCTCACTGTATATATATATATATATATATATATATATATATATAAAATCAAAGTCCATGTTTGCTGTGGGTAGCCTCAGTGCAGTACGATATGGTGGGGAGTCTGCAGGCTTTGGGTGGAGGTGCTCAGGCCCGATATGGTGGGGAGTCTGCAGGCTTTGGGTGGAGGTGCTCAGGCCCGATATGGTGGGGAGTCTGCAGGCTTTGGGTGGAGGTGCTCAGGCCCGATATGGTGGAGAGTCTGCAGGCTTTGGGTGGAGGTGCTCAGGCCCGATATGGTGGAGAGTCTGCAGGCTTTGGGTGGAGGTGCTCAGGCCCGATATGGTGGAGAGTCTGCAGGCTTTGGGTGGAGGTGCTCAGGCCCGATATGGTGGAGAGTCTGCAGGCTTTGGGTGGAGGTGCTCAGGCCCGATATGGTGGAGAGTCTGCAGGCTTTGGGTGGAGGTGCTTGTTGGTTGTGGGATGGCGGTGGGATCTGAAGGGTTGTGCTGTTAGCATCCTGTGGTGTGAGTGTGACTCAGTGAGGGGACCCGTCCGTAAACAGGAAGCTGTCACAGCTGAGTCAGAGCCAGGTCCTGCTCCGCTCTGTGGCCTAATTATGAGGGGGGGCCCGTGACACCATCTCAGGAACTGAGTCATAATGGCCTGAACTCCCCGAGAACAACCTTCTCCTTTTTTATGAATGAAACGGGGCTGTGTTGTGTGTGTTGTGGGTTTGTCGGCCCCGTGCTATGACGCGTTTGGCAGCCGTGGCGCTGCCCGTGGGTAAAAGTGGCGGGGCCCAGAGCTTCCGTCGCCGGCTGGCATCTCCGCCGCACGGCGGACGGGCGGGTTGTGCATGATCCCCACATTCCTCCCCCTGGATAAATAAGTCACTGCGCGCTCGCTCGCCCGCTCGCTCTCCTGGAACTAATTATAGCAGATCCTTCTGCTACAAGGGCCCGCAGGAATGCCTTCTTTTCCCTTTACCCTCGGAGCGGCGGAGAGAAGGCGTCGGCTGTGCCGTGTTTAACCACATGTGTCCCACTGGGAGCGGAGAGAGTGGATGTCTGTGGAGTCTATCCCAGGTTAAAGGCACCGCACGGAAAAATCCTCAAACAACCCCAGGCATTTATGCCCGGCGTGCCCCGCAAGAGCTCTCCTGCTGACGGGAATCACTGCTCCTTCTTCTGAAGCGCTCCGCTTGAGGGCATCCTTTGTTTGGCCGGTTTGCACAGGCGCACTGACCCACAATGCACCAGGAACGTTTAAAAAAAAACTAAAAAAAACACTAAAGTATTACATTTCTCACCACCATTTAGCGCATTAACCATTGCATCGCCAAATATTTTTAAATGAAAATGGATCAAAGAACAAAGCAAAACTGCCAGAACTACACAAAGGAGGAAAGGCATTTTTTGTGATTATTTTATAGCAGCTTTTTAATGTGTTCTTGGGTTTTAGCCAAACTGTACTTGAGTCGGTTCACACTTCTTCAGTACAATGTTGAACATTAACTTTGTTGTGGTGCGGATATCACACTGCTCATTATGAACACGATAAGGAATAAATATACACTTTCAGTGATTTCTGAAGCGTAAAAAGTTTTAATGATGGCGCTCACTGTCGGTAGCTGTGGCTCTTAAATTAGAGTAATTGTGTGAATAGTGTGCAGCGTAGCGTGGGGTGTGTCTTTGCTACTCACAAGTTTGTTGTGTCACAAACCTGCAACATTTGTGTGGAGTTGTGTGTGGAGTTGTGCGTGGAGTTGTGCGCGGAGTTGTGCGCGGAGTTGTGCGCGGAGTTGTGTGTGGAGTTGTGTGTGGAGTTGTGTGTGGAGTTGTGCGCGGAGTTGTGCGCGGAGTTGTGCGTGGAGTTGTGTGTGGAGTTGTGCGTGGAGTTGTGCGTGGAGTTGTGCGTGTGTGCCAGGCCTCAACAGCTGATCCTGAGGCTTGGGCCCAAATTCTGCCCCGCGTGCCAGGCCATTCCGTTCCCCTGATTAGCCCCGCCCCGCCCCACCCCACCCTCTCCCTCCACCCCAGCACATGGAGAGGGGGGGGTGGGGGCACAGTGTTGAAGCTTCGCCCGAATTGGTGGAGAGGGCATCTCTCACAGGCTAATCGGTTCTCCACAGCGCAGTCTCTCTGCTGTCTATTCACCACTTTTATACCACCGGGCGGGACCTCCCCCCCCCCACCTCCTCTGGCCTTTCCCCAAACTCCACATCGCCATAGAAACAAAACAGGAAGTGCGGCGTGGACAGAGGTGTTTCCTGTACTGTTACCTCCCCTCAAAAAAACTAAAGAGGATTCATCTAACGAACATACGGACAATGAACGAATGAACGAATGAACGAATGAACCAACCAACCAACCAACGAATGAACGAACGAACGAACGAACGAATGATCATTTTGGAATCTGTAAGCCCGTAGGTGGAAGATCTGTAAGCCCGTAGGTGGAAGATCTGTAAGCCCGTAGGTGGAAGATCTGTAAGCCCGTAGGTGGAAGATCTGTAAGCCCGTAGGTGGAAGATCTGTAAGCCCGTAGGTGGAAGATCTGTAAGCCCGTAGGTGGAAGATCTGTAAGCCCGTAGGTGGAAGATCTGTAAGCCCGTAGGTGGAAGATCTGTAAGCCCGTAGGTGGAAGATCTGTAAGCCCGTAGGTGGAAGATCTGTAAGCCCGTAGGTGGAAGATCTGTAAGCCCGTAGGTGGAAGATCTGTAAGCCCGTAGGTGGAAGATCTGTAAGCCCGTAGGTGGAAGATCTGTAAGCCCGTAGGTGGAAGATCTGTAAGCCCGTAGGTGGAAGATCTGTAAGCCCGTAGGTGGAAGATCTGTAAGCCCGTAGGTGGAAGATCTGTAAGCCCGTAGGTGGAAGATCTGTAAGCCCGTAGGTGGAAGATCTGTAAGCCCGTAGGTGGAAGATCTGTAAGCCCGTAGGTGGAAGATCTGTAAGCCCGTAGGTGGAAGATCTGTAAGCCCGTAGGTGGAAGATCTGTAAGCCCGTAGGTGGAAGATCTGTAAGCCCGTAGGTGGAAGATCTGTAAGCCCGTAGGTGGAAGATCTGTAAGCCCGTAGGTGGAAGATCTGTAAGCCCGTAGGTGACTGGGACTCGTCCAGCAGTGTGTAAATATGGCAGAGAGGCGTGGAAATCCCCACACAGTGACCACCATAGCACTGTGACCACCATAGCACTGTGACCACACTAGCACTGTGACCACACTAGCACTGTGACCACCATAGCACTGTGACCACACTAGCACTGTGACCACACTAGCACTGTGACCACCATAGCACTGTGACCACACTAGCACTGTGACCACCATAGCACTGTGACCACACTAGCACTGTGACCAACAGCACTGCTGAAATATCGTTTCCTTTTTCCTTCCTGAGATCTATGTCTGTTCAGCTTTGCTTCCCAGTTGGAATCTTTGCAAAAATTTTAAAGTTATTGCTACTTGTGCAAATAGCAAATTATGCAAATGATAAAAAATATACTTTGCCCTAAAATGTATAAAAATTTTATTTTGTAGAAAGTACGCAAATTTCAGCAGTATATTCCATAAGCGTAGAGACACATAACAGCGTTGGTCACGTCATGGCTGTGGATAAAATTACCCAGAATGCATGAGGTAGCAGCTCATTAGCATGCTTATGAAAGCCGGCATTTACAGGTTAATCATTAAAGAGCTGAAACATCTACTCATGACTCTGTGAAACCATGAGACTGTGCAGTTAGAGTGTGTGTGTGTGTGTGTGTGTTTGCACGCGTGTTTGTGTGTGTGTGTGTTTGCGCGCGTGTTTGTGTGTGTGTGTTTGCGTGTGTGCATGCATGTGTGTGTGTGTTTGTGTGTGTATGCGCGCACGTGTTTGTGTGTGTATGCGTGCGCGTGTTTGTGTGTGTATGCGCGCGTGTGTTTGTGTGTGTGTGTGTGTGTGTGTGTGTGTTTGCGTGTGTGCGTGCATGTGTGTGTGTTTGTGTGTGTGTGTGTTTCTCTGACCTGTGTGTGTGTGCGTGCATGTGTGTGTGTGTGTTTGTGTGTGTATGCGCGTGTGTGTGTGTGTGTGCGTGCATGCGTGTGTGTGTGTGTGTGTGTGTGTTTCTCTGACCTGTGTGTGTGAGGGTGATGGAAGCTTTAGTGGGATGGTTAGAGGTCCATCGCTTGACCACTGTGCTACACACTGCATGTGTTTTACACTGTTTGTGTTTTACACTGTTTGTGTTTTACACACTCTCAATCCTACAGCCTTTCCTTTGGGCGGTTAAAAACACTGCCCCCCCCCCCCCCCCCCCCCCTACGCTGAGAGCCAGTGCGTCCCCCTGGTACTGAACACTGCCAGAAATTTCAATTATTCATGAAGTTAATATCAGGAAAATAACTCTTAGATCAATTGCAGCTGTGAATTATTAAATATTTCACAGAAATTTTCTGAAATGGATGTGACACAGGTGAGGTCAGTGTGCTGGCATCCACAGACTGACTCCAGGAGCAGGTCTACAGTAAATCTTTTATTAATGCAGTGTTTTTCACAGAGTGTGTTACAAAGGCGTTCCAGAAAAAAAAGGGTCTGATTTGCTTGAGTGATACATCTTGGTTTTGCACCAGGGTCTTTGTTTCGCAGCGGAGCCAAAAATAGCCTCCGGTAGTAAGTAGATAGGCATGCTGTGTAACATACCTAAAACCCACAAGGAACTTTCCAGAATTTTAATGTATGTGTGTTTTTTTGTGTAATATTCATGCAGTAAAGATTTTTAGGGGAAAATAACTGCAGGCATTTTGTTTGCAGAGGGGGTGTGAGGTGGAGCAGTGAGTGGGGATAAATCATGCCTGTGGGGCATGGCAGTGAATAGCACCCCCCAGGCATAAAAACAAGGCTGTGGACCTTACATGAGCGTGTTTCTGGAATCGCTTGTAGTTTTGAATTTTGGACTGGACGGGATGGTCAGTACAGTGCGGAGATGGCATGTTATCACTTTACTCGACTAGACTAGTCTTTTAGACTAAAACCTGCAGACATAATAACATCTATCATGTTTTTGTGTTGTTGGCTTGTTTTAATTTTCAGTTTGAACAATTCTTAGGCTGTGAAAAACTACTTTTCCGTGGCATTTTTTTCATGTTTGTGCGTGCACATGCATGTGTTTTGAATGCTAATAGCATATATATATATATATATATATATATATATAGATATACGTATATGTATATATACAGTTGCACTCAAAATTATTCAACCCCCTTCACTTTTTGTACACTTTAATGTGTTGTAGATTTAATTTTAAATGGATAAAAATCACTTTAAGGGTTTCTTCTCCTGACTCATTTTCCTATAGAACTCTATGGGGAAAAGAGTCAGGAGAAGAAACCCTTAAAGTGACTCCATATCTGGCCGTAGAGTGATGGTTTGGGGCTCCTACGCTGTGAGATAGTTGTGCTTTGTCGGATCTGCTTTGTAGTCGCGTCAATGACCTTCAGTATGCACTTATTGTACGTCGCTTTGCATAAAAGCGTCTGCCAAATAATTGTAATGTAAATAATATAATGATACCTTAGACCCTTGATGACTTAGAGCCATTTCGCCAGTCATGTGTTCCATACTGTACCAGTGTAATTTACAGCTGAATCTAGTCTCACCCCCCAATTCCCATAGAGATCCATTCAAATGCAGAGAGGTTATAGTATCGCTTGTAACAGTACCTGAAAATAAGATATCGAGAGTCTTTTGATGTTGATGGGTCACAGACTTCAGGAAGTAACACAATGCAAAGGATATGCAACCAAATATGAAATATGATACTTTAAAAATGTATTAAAGCAAAGGGTTTGAATACTTATGCACATGAGAGATTTCAGTTTTGGATTTTTAATACATTTGCAAAAATTTCTAAAAACATGTTTTCACTTTGTCATTATGGGTTATTGAGTGTAGATTGATGGGCAAAAATGGCAATTTTATCCATTTAAAATTAAATCTACAACACAATAAAGTGTGCGACGCTGAATCAGTGCAAGCCTATAAAACATTGCCTTTTACTCGTCACATTCTGATTGTGTCACATGGTTCTGCACGGGAGACTCGAAGTGCACTTTGAACCCTGAGTTACTAAAATGAGTGCATTTGGAACGAGTGTAATGGATGGCATAGATTTGGCACTGTGATCAGGAAGTGAGATGTGTGTGTGTGTGTGTGTCTGTGTGTGTGTCTGTGTGTTTGTGTGTGTGTGTGCGTGTGTTAATCCCTTTATGGGCTACACTGCCCAGTTTATAATGAGAGAGAAATGTGTGGGCTACATTCCCTCCCACTTAACACTGATGATTCAAACAAACACAACGAGTCTAATTCAGTGTCCATGGACGCGTGTGTAAATAGCGTTGTCATAAGGCCGTTGTGGTTCTGTGGAGAGGCCGGTATGTGCTGCACGGTTAATTTAATATAATATAATAATATGTGTAAAATGGGAAGGGTGTAATGGTGAGTCACACCGCGTGGCTCATTCACTTATTTAAAAAAAGAAGGAAAGAAAAAAAGAAAAAGAAAAAAAACACCAAATAAACGCCAAAAAACCAGCCCTGAAAGACCCGAAACCTGAGTTATTACCCACAAACCCCTCCTCCTTTCAGCCAGGCTGGGAACTGAATTCACTTCAAACAGAACTGGCTCTCTAAACGGACCAGATCCAACACCCCCAAACCCCCAAACCTCCAACAAAAGGCCGCTTGTCCCGCCAGGAATGTTCCACATTCCACTCTGCGGCGGACAGTTTTCTCCTCTACAAAGGGCCTTGAGCAAATTCCTCCTAATCGGGGGATTTAGCTCAGCTCTGATAGCTGCCATTCACTGCTCCACTTGGCCAGGAGGGGCTATGGGGTAGGGGCGGGGCGGGGCGGGGGGGCTATGGGGTAGGGGCGGGGTGGGGGGGGCTATGGGGTAGGGGCGGGGCGGGGCGGGGGGGCTGGCGGCCGAGTGGGGATCTTTTCATGATGGGCTGAACTAGAGGAGGCATTCCATGGGCCATGATAATGTTGGAGCCGGGGTCTGTGCCCCCCCCCCCCCCACGCAAACATGTGGCGTTTCACTCATTAATCAGGCTGGTGGGGGTTAGGGTCAGTTTCAGACGAGGGAGTTTGGCGGTCAGGTTTGACCGCTCGCTGTTCTGTTGTTTTTTCTCGCTCCTGACCGGTGCGGGCGGCTGAGGTCTGGCGGGACACTTATTTCCGCCGCCGTGCGTAATGGAACTGCTGCGCTAAATGTTTTCACCTTTTTTTCCCTGCATGCTCTCTGTCCAATCTTAAAGAATGGCTTCTGACGCTCACAGGACAAAGGATAGAAGGCGCTGCAGCCAAGCGATAAGATTCTGCTCAGTACTGCTCTAATCTCTACCCACAGATAGCAATACATTTACTCTTATATAACTGTAACATAAGAGCTGTCCAAAGTTGGAGTGAAACGTGTTCATTTGTGCAATTATAAATTGCTAAATCATTAAGATAAAACATTATTAGTAAACCCCAGGGGCTGCTGGGACCCTCTTTTGGGGGCGGAGTCCTGGGGCTAAACCTGATGCCCTACTCTGGCGGGGGCAAGTTTAATGACGAAAGGGGGCGTGGCCACGGAATGGCTCCGGGGTCAGTGGTGAGGTCACGCCCGGTGGAGACAGATTTATTTTCCTGTTACTTCCACAAAATGAGGTCTCAGAAGAGCTGTAAAAGTAATTGTTAAAGACGGGCAAAAAAAACTAAGAGCACATGTGGGTAAAAAATAAATAACTAAATAAATACTGTTTGGAGCAGAGGGTGGCGTGAGGTAGCTGACTGTGGGTGAATGAGGGAGCACTTGCATGCTCATGCACACAGTTTCTCACACACACGCACATGCACACACACACACACACACACTCGCTCGCACGCACACGCACGCACACACACACACACACACACACACACACTCACTCACACGCTCGCTCGCACGCGCACGCACGCACACACACACACACACACACACACACACACACACTCACGCACACGCACACGCACACGCACACGCGCACACACACTCACTCACTCACTCACTCACACACACACACACACACACACACACACACACACACACACACACACACACACGCACACACACAGACACACAGACACACACACGCATACACAGACACACACACACACACACACACACACACACACACACCACGCATACACACACACACACGCACGCACGCACGCACGCACGCACGCACGCACGCACCCCAGTGTTTATTTACAGCACAGTTTTGCAGGACGTCTCAGTGGGCCTTGCCTGGACACTGTGTCAGACAGTAGCCCCTCCGTTGGGACCTTGGATCTGTCCAGCCATCCTTAGATGACCCCCCTGCCCCCCACCCCCCCCTTTCCTGTAGAGAGAGAACTGGCCCCTGGCCCCTGTGCCCTGTGGAGATCACAGGAAGTGTGCTTGGCTTTACACACTGCCAGCTTCACAGTGCGTAGACAAGGCAAGGCGTTTTCTCAATAAAACAAAACATTTTGGTTTATCACAAGGCGATTGAGTCTGATACACACTGTGGGCCAGTATCACCGAACCAATGTTTGCTTCAGTGGAGTTCCTTCTGAAAGGTTTAAAGGGCAAATTATATCTTTGCAGATTTAAGGCCAGACCTTGATAAGATAAAGACCATATCCTCCAGGTTTGCTGTCAATCCCATTTCAATTTAGTCAACGACCCAACCCCTGGGTTATACCTGTGATTACCTGGGTTATACCTGTGATTACCTGGGTTATACCAGTGATTACCTGGGTTATACCTGTGATTACCTGGGTTTGATTATGTGCTGCAGGTGGTCCATAGACTAGGGCCCTTACATTAAAAAGGTCCTTTAATTGCTTTTTAAAGTGTGTGATGCTCTGATTGGCTGTGGGCCGTGTCACTGTGGGCTTTTAATGGCTGTGGGCTACTGGTTGTGAGCTGTGGGCTCTGATTGGCTGTGGGTTGGTGTAGAACAGGGTAGGTGTGTAAATGGCCGTGGGCTCTGATTGGCTTGGGGGCGACGCAGGTGGGGGCCAGGGCAGATGGAGCAGATGGGGCAGATGGAGCAGTGGGGGGGACAGGGCAGGTCTTCCACTGTTGTGCTGTGTATCACCTCCCTGCTACAACCAGCATCCACAGTGCACCAGGGCTGCAGGAACTTCCTCTTTCCTTCCAGGCTTCCACCTCTCTCTCTCTCTCTCTCTCTCTCTCTCTCTCTCTCTCTCTCTCTGTCTCCCTCCCTCTCTCTCCCTCCCTCCTTCCATCATCAGTGTGGAGCTCTTCTTGTGAGGAACAGAATATTATTTGCATTACCTAACTTAGTAGCCTGCAAGCAGATCTTTTTTTTGTGTAATAGATGAATATAAAAAATATCTAAATAAAACATTCAATATTTTGTTAAATAATTAAATAAATAAAAACATGGATCAACTTTTTAATACTTGGGACCACAGACAAAGTGGTGAGAAGAGCGGTTTATGAGGTCAGCATTGATCTGCGAGGAGTCCGTATCCAGGTTTGTGTGCATGGGCTCCATGTGCTGCTGAAACCATTCCCTTTGTTCATGTGTGAAACTGCAGCGAGGTGAACAGAGCCTTGACTTCAAAGCAATTAAATATTAACCTGCACAAAACGCTCTAATAGGCAAAGCTGTTAAAAAACCAAAAAAAGTTTTCCCCACTGAAATGGTAAACGACATTCCAGGTCTCTACCTCTACCTCTCCCTCTCTCAACATCTTCCTCTCTCTACCTCTACCTCTACCTCCTTTTCTCCACTACCCCCACTACCATTCCTCTCCTTACCTGGAAGTTTGCATGTACAGCATACAATGTACCTGACATTGCGGTTTGCGTTGAGACATTAATTAATATGTGACCATTAAGACGTAATTAAGATTTTTTGAGTATTGGGACACACCCTCAGTGTTTCACCTTTTCAACTTTCACCTTTGACCTCTCTCACACATCAAGTATGATTGGTGGGGTTTTTTCTGACGATGAAAACAGTATTTTATTTCTGGTGCTTTGTGTCATGCGTGACTGACTATTTGTGTATTCCTGGCAAGCCTATACCATAAGCCTATACCACAAGCCTATACCATAAGCCTATACCACAAGCCTATACCATAAACCTATACCACAAGCCTATACCATAAGACTATACCACAAGCCTATACCACAAGCCTATACCATAAGCCTATACCACAAGCCTATACCATAAGCCTATACCACAAGCCTATACCATAATCCTATAACATAAGCCTATACCACAAGCCTATACCATAAGCCTATACCATTTTATTCACTCTGCCATCATTTCTGGCATATTGAATTTCCTGTTGTCGTTGATTAAGTTTGATTGCACCCCAGTCTTGAGTGGCAGGGGCTGTAACCCAAGCCATGCTGTAGGATAGCACAGTGCCTATAACTGGGCTTTAGCATGGCAGCGTTAGCACTGACAAGACCTTTATAACTGGGCTTTAGCATGCAGCATTAGCACTGACAGGACCTTTATAACTGGGCTTTAGCATGGCAGCGTTAGCACTGACAGGACCTTTATAACTGGGCTTTAGCATGCAGCATTAGCACTGACAGGACCTTTATAACTGGGCTTTAGCATGGCAGCGTTAGCACTGACAGGATCTTTATAACTGGGCTTTAGCATGCAGCATTAGCACTGACAGGACCTTTATAACTGGGCTTTAGCATGCAGCGTTAGCACTGACAGGATCTTTATAACTGGGCTTTAGCATGCAGCGTTAGCACTGACAGGATCTTTATAACTGGGCTTTAGCATGCAGCATTAGCACTGACAGGACCTTTATAACTGGGCTTTAGCATGCAGCGTTAGCACTGACAGGACCTTTATAACTGGGCTTTAGCATGCAGCATTAGCACTGACAGGACCTTTATAACTAGGCTTTAGCATGCAGTGTTAGCACTGACAGCACAGCAAGCTTGCATTGAAACTACAAACTTTGCTGGGGTTCAGTTGCTCATTGTATAGAACATGACAGTTTTTACAGCACACCTATTGGGTTTCCACTGGTAGTTTTTGGCAGTGCACTGTTGGGTTGATATTTGGAGTTTTTGCAATGTACTTTTGCGTTGTTGGTGGGAGTTTTGGCAGTGCACTGTTGGGTTGATATTTGGAGTTTTTGCAATGTACTTTTGGGTTGGTGGTTGGAGTTTTGGCAGTGCACTGTTGGGTTGTTGGTGGGAGTTTTGGCAGTGCACTGTTGGGTTTTTGATGGTAGTTTATGGCAGCGCACTGTTGGGTTGGTGGTTGGAGTTTTGGCAGTGCACTGTTGGGTTTCTGGTGCTAGTTTATAGCTTCATTTACCATTTTGTGTGGTAGTATTTGCACAGTTCAGCAACAAAAAGTGTATTTTACCTCGCTGGCGTTCAGTTATTGTTTAATTGTCATGGACATTTCTTTATTTAATGTTTCAGACATGATGGTGTAGGAGCAAGTTTGGCTTAAAATTCCAACCCAGTTAATGTAGCTAAAATTGGCTGCATGGCAGAGAGGATATTAACTCAGTGTAAACATTTAGAGCAGGTTTCTCACATGATAAGCACATATCTCTGGCCTTATTAGCCATTACCTTGATGGCGGAAGCATGACCTTTACAGCCAGTTTCCTCATTAACAGGAAGGTATGTGTGAATGGTGGCGTCCAGCTGCATTTAAACCCAGAGCAGTAAACCTGTGCAACGGTGTGTTACTGGAGCACTGGTGTGCAGTGATGCTTGAGGTGCTCTGTTTCAGCCAATGAAAAATAGCGTGGAGTGGAGAGGAGAGAGGAGAGGAGTCGACCAGTCCTCACTCAGACGCCTGCAGCTGGTCCAAAATGCAGCTGCTCGCCTCCTCACTGGCAAGAAAAAGCGTGACCACATCACTCCAGTGCTGGCCTCACTCCACTGGCTCCCTGTCCGCTTTCGAATCGATTTTAAGCTTTTGCTTTTTGTTTTTAAAGCCCTAAATGGGCTGGCCCCTCTCTACCTCGCCGAGCTCCTGCACCGCCATGCCCCAACCAGAACCTTAAGGTCAGCTGACCAGTTGCTGCTGGATGTGCCCAAAACTAGGCTAAAGACCAGAGGTGACCGAGCCTTTGCGGCGGCTGCCCCTAGGCTCTGGAATAGCTTGCCCCTCTATATTAGATCTGCCCAGACCCTAGGGATTTTTAAATCTTCCTTGAAGACCCACTTTTTCTCCCTTGCCTTCAACTCAAGTGGAGCATGACACCCTGGCAATTGTGTGTTTTGTTTTGTACTGTTGGTTTTATTCTTTGTCTGCTTGTATTTCATTTGTGTAATGTATTTGATTATTTTATTTATCTGACCACTTGTACACCACT
Organism: Synaphobranchus kaupii; assembly: GCA_029718625.1. NCBI lineage: Eukaryota > Metazoa > Chordata > Actinopteri > Anguilliformes > Synaphobranchidae > Synaphobranchus > Synaphobranchus kaupii. The sequence goes on along the minus strand of CM056377.1, from coordinate 5,116,710 downwards.
TTGGTTTGACCGCAGTTTATAAATAAAGTTTGACTTGACTTGACTTGAGAGGAGTAGAGAGAGAGAGGGAAGAGTAGAGAGGAAGGAGTAGAGAGGGGGGAGTAGAGAGGAGAGATGAGAGGAGTAGAGAGGGGGAAGAGTAGAGGGGAAGTAGTAGAGAGAGAGAGGGAAGAGTAGAGAGGAAGGAGTAGAGAGGGGGAAGAGTAGAGAGGAAGGAGTAGAGAGGGGGAAGAGTAGAGAGGAAGGAGTAGAGAGGGGGAAGAGTAGAGAGGAAGGAGTAGAGAGGGGGAAGAGTAGAGGGGAAGGAGTAGAGAGGGGGGAGTAGAGAGGGGGAAGAGTAGAGAGGAAGGAGTAGATAGGGGGAAGAGTAGAGGGGGGAGTAGAGAGGGGGAAGAGTAGAGGGGGGAGTAGGGGGGGGGGGGGGTGAACATCACAGGAGTGCTGAATGACACTGAAAGCAAAAGTACTCTTGTGTTTGAGGGAAAAACCTGTATGAGTCAGAACAGCTGACTGCTGATGAAGATCTCCATGTTTAAAATCCGTACGCCTCTGTTTACACCTCGTATGGGCTGGTGTAGATAGGGCTGGGAGGTGGAGGGGTTAGGGGCTGGTGTAGATAGGGCTGGGAGGTGGAGGGGTTAGGGGCTGGTGTAGATAGGGCTGGGAGGTGGAGGGATTAGGGGCTGGTGTAGATAGGGCTGGGAGGTGGAGGGGTTAGGGGCTGGTGTAGATAGGGCTGGGAGGTGGAGGGATTAGGGGCTGGTGTAGATAGCGCTGGGAGGTGGAGGGATTAGGGGCTGGTGTAGATAGCGCTGGGAGGTGGAGGGATTAGGGGCTGGTGTAGACGGCGCTGGGAGGTGGAGGGATTAGGGGCTGGTGTAGATAGCGCTGGGAGGTGGAGGGATTAGGGGCTGGTGTAGATGGCGCTGGGAGGTGGAGGGATTAGGGGCTGGTGTAGATAGGGCTGGGAGGTGGAGGGATTAGGGGCTGGTGTAGATAGGGCTGGGAGGTGGAGGGATTAGGGGCTGGTGTAGATAGGGCTGGGAGGTGGAGGGATTAGGGGCTGGTGTAGATAGGGCTGGGAGGTGGAGGGATTAGGGGCTGGTGTAGATAGGGCTGGGAGGTGGAGGGATTAGGGGCTGGTGTAGATAGGGCTGGGAGGTGGAGGGATTAGGGGCTGGTGTAGATAGGGCTGGGAGGTGGAGGGGTTAGGGGCTGGTGTAGATAGGGCTGGGAGGTGGAGGGGTTAGGGGCTGGTGTAGATAGGGCTGGGAGGTGGAGGGATTAGGGGCTGGTGTAGATAGGGCTGGGAGGTGGAGGGATTAGGGGCTGGTGTAGATAGGGCTGGGAGGTGGAGGGATTAGGGGCTGGTGTAGATGGCGCTGGGAGGTGGAGGGATTAGGGGCTGGTGTAGATAGGGCTGGGAGGTGGAGGGATTAGGGGCTGGTGTAGATAGGGCTGGGAGGTGGAGGGATTAGGGGCTGGTGTAGATAGGGCTGGGAGGTGGAGGGGTTAGGGGCTGGTGTAGATAGGGCTGGGAGGTGGAGGGATTAGGGGCTGGTGTAGATAGCGCTGGGAGGTGGAGGGATTAGGGGCTGGTGTAGATAGCGCTGGGAGGTGGAGGGATTAGGGGCTGGTGTAGACGGCGCTGGGAGGTGGAGGGATTAGGGGCTGGTGTAGATAGCGCTGGGAGGTGGAGGGATTAGGGGCTGGTGTAGATGGCGCTGGGAGGTGGAGGGATTAGGGGCTGGTGTAGATAGGGCTGGGAGGTGGAGGGATTAGGGGCTGGTGTAGATAGGGCTGGGAGGTGGAGGGATTAGGGGCTGGTGTAGATAGGGCTGGGAGGTGGAGGGATTAGGGGCTGGTGTAGATAGGGCTGGGAGGTGGAGGGATTAGGGGCTGGTGTAGATAGGGCTGGGAGGTGGAGGGATTAGGGGCTGGTGTAGATAGGGCTGGGAGGTGGAGGGATTAGGGGCTGGTGTAGATAGGGCTGGGAGGTGGAGGGGTTAGGGGCTGGTGTAGATAGGGCTGGGAGGTGGAGGGATTAGGGGCTGGTGTAGATAGGGCTGGGAGGTGGAGGGATTAGGGGCTGGTGTAGATAGGGCTGGGAGGTGGAGGGATTAGGGGCTGGTGTAGATGGCGCTGGGAGGTGGAGGGATTAGGGGCTGGTGTAGATAGGGCTGGGAGGTGGAGGGATTAGGGGCTGGTGTAGATAGGGCTGGGAGGTGGAGGGATTAGGGGCTGGTGTAGATAGGGCTGGGAGGTGGAGTTTTTTCCACGCTTCGCCCTTCAGCAGCACATTCTTGCGGCAGGATCTCGTTACATGAAGAAATGGTGCAGCTGCAGGCCAGATCACGGAGCAGTCAGTGCCCACTGAAAGCAACTACAGACCATATCACATAGCAGGCAGTGCCCTCTGAAATCAGCTACAGACCAGATCACAGAGCAGTCAGTGCCCACTGAAAGCAGCTGCAGGCCAGAACAGGTTAAAATGCTTATTCCAGGTTTCACATGTTTAATACACGTGAAACCTGGAAGATCACATTCACACCAACTGGAAACGGATGCCTTTAATTCACAGGCTTTCTTAACCCTGTCTGGACTGCACCTTTAGCCTCTTGTGCCTTTCTCTCTCTCACGTCCATTAGACTAAATCAGTTAAATTAAATTTTTTCAAGAAGGTTGCTGTGCTTGTGTTCTGACATCACTCCCCAAAATGGCGAACTGAAAAATATTGGGCATTTTGCAGTGAGAATATTTCGAATGGGCACGTGATTGCAACTATGGCATGAAAATATGATTGCCGAAAATATGAGAGATGATGACTCATCATAAGGTCTGAGTGTTAGTGAAACATTGGGCTTTGGCTGGTTTGTTCCAAAGCAGGTTTTGGACTTTTTCTGGAAGACTTTTGGAGAATAATGCAAGGAATTATGGCAATACATTGCAAATATAAAGCGGTCATTTTAATGAAGCCAGTCATCTGCGAGTCATCACTTTATTTAGTGATTTAATGCGTTTTGTGTGATGTTTAGTGTGTTTTGTGTGATGTTTAGTGTGTTTTGTGTGATGTTTAGTGTGTTTTGTGTGATGTTTAGTGTTTTGTGTGATGTTTAGTGTGTTTTTGTGTGATGTTTAGTGTGTTTTGTGTGATGTTTAGTGTGTTTTGTGTGATGTTTTGTGTGTATTGTGTGATGTTTAGTATGTTTTGTGTGATGTTTTGCGTGATGTTTAGTGTGTTTTGTGTGATGTTTAGTGTGTTTTGTGTGATGTTTAGTGTGTATTGTGTGATGTTTACTGCTTTTTGTGTGATGTTTAGTGTTTTGTGTGATGTTTAGTGTGTTTTGTGTGATGTTTAGTGTGTTTTGTGTGATGTTTAGTGTTTTGTGTGATGTTTAGTGTGTTTTTTTGTGATGTTTAGTGTGTTTTGTGTGATGTTTAGTGTGTTTTGTGTGATGTTTTGTGTGTATTGTGTGATGTTTAGTATGTTTTGTGTGATGTTTTGCGTGATGTTTAGTGTGTTTTGTGTGATGTTTAGTGTGTTTTGTGTGATGTTTAGTGTGTTTTGTGTGATGTTTAGTGTGTATTGTGTGATGTTTACTGCTTTTTGTGTGATGTTTAGTGTGTATTGTGTGATGTTTAGTGTGTTTTGCGTGATGTTTAATATGTTTTGCGTGATGTTTAATATGTTTTGCGTGATGTTTAGTGTGTATTGTGTGATGTTTAGTGTGTTTTGTGTGATGTTTAGTGTGTATTGTGTGATGTCTAGTGTGTTTTGCGTGATGTTTAGTATGTTTTGCGTGATGATTAGTGTGTTTTGTGTGATGTTTAGTGTGTATTGTGTGATGTTTAGTGTGTTTTGTGTGATGTTTAGTATGTTTTGTGTGATGTTTAGTGTGTTTTGTGTGATGTTTAGTGTGTTTTGTGTGATGTTTAATGTCTTGTGTGATGTTTAGTGTGTATTGTGTGATGTTTAGTGTGTTTTGTGTGATGTTTAGTGTGTATTGTGTGATGTTCAGTGTGTTTTGTGTGATGTTTAGTGTGTATTGTGTGATGTTTAGTGTGTTTTGTGTGATGTTTAGTATGTTTTGTGTGATGTTTAGTGTGTTTTGTGTGATGTTTAGTGTGTCTTGTGTGATGTTTAATGTCTTTTGTGTGATGTTTAGTGTGTATTGTGTGATGTTTAGTGTGTTTTTCGTGATGTTTAGTGTGTTTTGTGTGATGTTTAGTGTGTATTGTGTGATGTTTAGTGTGTTTTGCGTGATGTTTAGTGTTTTGTGTGATGTTTAGTTTGTTTTGCGTGATGTTTAGTGTTTTGTGTGATGTTTAGTTTGTTTTGCGTGATGTTTAGTGTTTTGTGTGATGTTGGTGCTGTACTCTTGAGATTGAAGGCGGGTTAAATGGGTTTTTTTCTGTACTGGGTTTTCTCCTGTCATGTTGGGAATTTGTTCAGCTCCTATCCCTACCCTGAGCTGACTTTTCCAAGATCAGGCCCTCTGGCATTCCAGTGGGAGCTGGCACAAAGGGAGCCAGCTGTTCCCAACATTCCCATGTCAGAGGGAATATTATATTCTCCTTGTTCCTCAGCTGTGATGGGCTGTGCTGCGGTTACACAGGCTGTGCGTTGGTGGGTTGGCAGAGAAACGCGCATAAATATGTCCTCAGCGAGGAACGAGAATCAGTCAGATGGTCCTGACTTTGACCAGTGGTAAAAAGGTGGGGTTTCCTGGAGGGATATCTTACATACAGGTAGCACACAGGTATCTGCTGATGCTGGCCGACAAAATATAAAGATTTCAGGGCCCAGTGATGTAGTCTTCCTGTGAGGATGTATATGCTGTGATTTCATTGCAGATGTTTAAAGGACATTCTACATTCCAGTCTGGAAATTATTAGTGGCTTACAATTACCAAATGTGTGTATGTAACTGGAGCTTCACTCATTTTTATGTTTACTGGAAAAAAAGTCAGAAAAAATCTGATTTTTCTGGGCTTCAATTTCAGGTCATTTCAGATTTTTTCCAGTAAACAAAAAAATGGCTGAAGCTCCAACGTGAATTCAGTACATTCAGGTGAACGGCCATTTCCAGGAAGGCTTACAAATGAGTCTGCATGAGCTTTTACATTCTCTGCTAAGAACACAATGCCTTTAAACGGTTTCACAGAGAAAACTGCAAATAAATAATTCTCTATTCAATATGTGAAGTTCCAAAATAATGTTTTATGAACTCTAATACATGTTGTTTTTATTTCCTTTCAGCCACAACAAGTAGTCCAGAAAAAGCCTGCTCAGGTAGGTGATTATAGCGACCGTATCCCAAAACACCTTTCCTCTGTCTTTAGCCTGAATATCAGTGTGTCTCACCTGTTTTTCACACGCCTGTGCTATCTCTGCTCACCCTGATAATGCTGCTATCAGTCACAGCTGCTGGTTGCAGAAATGATGATATCCACATTATGGAACAGTGCTTGTGGTTGATATCCTCAGATAATATCCACATTATGGAACAGTGCTTGTGGTTGATATCCTCAGATAATATCCACATTATGGAACAGTGCTTGTGGTTGATATCCTCAGATGATATCCACATTATGGAACAGTGCTTGTGGTTGATATCCTCAGATGATATCCACATTATGGAACAGTGCTTGTGGTTGATATCCTCAGATGATATCCACATCAGCCGTGATGTAAACAGCCACGTCTGTACTGCGACCCGCTCGGCTCTCATGAGTGACTGATGAACACATGGTAGCTCTGCCCATTTACGGTGTTGTGAAGCCTCACCGTCCCGTTCCTACTTTACCCCGGGGTATGTGGGATGGGATCCTGCTCCTCTTCCTCGCGTTTAGTTCCCCTGTGAAGAAAGCAACGCTCCGGTACTTTCTCCAGAGTGAATAAAAGCAGCTGTTGTTTTTTGTGGGGCTGAGCACGTTAGCATTGCTGCTGTAAATCCTACAGCAATAATGAGCATATCAAAGCCTGCAGTCACACGCTGCCAGGGAGAACACGGGCCCTCTAGGGACCTATAAACCTATAAACATCTTTCCCTATCAGCCTTTCACAAGAACGTGCTTTTATCATTTTGAAAAGCATAATCTTTATGATTTAAATATAATGCTCATAACACCAGTGGGGTGGATGGATGGGAAGACTTAATGAACGGTATTAGAGCATTGTGACAGTACAGTAAAAAAAAAAAAAAAAAAAAGTATTACAGCGCTATAACTCCCTCTAAACCCACAGTTTTAGATGCAGTTGCATTTGGTGGTCTTCATAACCCAGCCTTTACTTATTTACACACTTGCAGCTAATGTGTAACTAATAACAATTACTTCAGACTGGGGGCGAGAACAAGGTGTCATAAAAAAATGTTCACAGGTAATGAGAGAAGCAGGAAAAAAGACACCCCCACCCACCCACTGTGCCCCTGTTGGATGGTGCAGATTATTTTGGTGGAAATGCATAACCCCAGCCTGATTGTGGCCTGATTGTGGCCTGATTGTGGCCTGATTGTGGCTATGTGGGAGCAGCTCTCTGTGGCATTTTTATGGGCTCCAGTGTTTCGGGGTTCACAGAGCCTCCCTGACTTAAGTTCCACTGGGTGGCGCTATACCACGGACCCAAGCTTTCACTTTAAAACCCACTGTAAATGCGTCCGGAGTCTGAGATTCCTAATTTCTCATCACAGTGCCAGGTTCTCTCTGTAAACTATGGGGGGAGGTTTGGAGGGAAAACAAGAAAAACTGGGTGATCTAAATTCATCTTCACCTTTATTTCTCACAGGAAGAGGAAGAGGAGGAGGAAGCGGAGGAGTCTGCTGAGGAAGATTGAGTAACCGTGGCATTTTCCCTCTACCTCATTCAGCTGACCGGTCTTTCCAAGAGAAGAGACACTGCCTTGACCACTTATTCTACCACTTCTATGGTCTTTCCACTTTTACTCTTGTTTGTAATTGTTTTAAGAATCTGGGATAATCACACACGTATGACCTCAGATAACCTCAGAACACAAACCGCAGGAAAACTCAAGCCAAGTAACCCACACCACTGCTGTAAGCGGCGGGAGAGGCTAGACGCACAAAATGTTCTATTGCTGTTATAACCCACCCCCCCTAACCCAACCCAACCCAACCCCCCCTAACCCAACCCCCCCTAACCCAACCCAACCCAACCCCCCCTAACCCAACCCAACCCAACCCCCCCTAACCCAACCCAACCCAACCCAACCCCCCCTAACCCAACCCAACCCCCCCTAACCCAACCCAACCCAACCCAACCCAACCCCCCCTAACCCAACCCAACCCCCCCTAACCCAACCCAACCCAACCCACCCCCCCTAACCCAACCCAACCCAACCCAACCCAACCCACCCCCCCCCTAACCCAACCCAACCCAACCCAACCCAACCCCCCCTAACCCAACCCAACCCAACCCCCCCTGACCCAACCCAACCCAACCCCCCCTGACCCAACCCAACCCAACCCAACCCACCCTAACCCAACCCAACCCAACCCAACCCCCCCTAACCCAACCCAACCCAACCCAACCCAACCCCCCCTAACCCAACCCAACCCCCCCTAACCCAACCCAACCCAACCCAACCCCCCCTAACCCAACCCAACCCAACCCAACCCCCCCTAACCCAACCCAACCCCCCCTAACCCAACCCAACCCAACCCACCCCCCCCTAACCCAACCCAACCCAACCCAACCCCCCCTAACCCAACCCAACCCAACCCCCCCTGACCCAACCCAACCCAACCCCCCCTGACCCAACCCAACCCAACCCAACCCCCCCTGACCCAACCCAACCCAACCCACCCTAACCCAACCCAACCCAACCCAACCCCCCCTAACCCAACCCAACCCAACCCAACCCACCCTAACCCAACCCAACCCAACCCAACCCAACCCCCCCTAACCCAACCCAACCCAACCCACCCTAACCCAACCCAACCCAACCCCCCCCCAGACCCCCCCTAACCCAACCCCCCCCCCCCAGACCCCCCCTAACCCAACCCCCCCCAGACCCCCCCTAACCCAACTCCCCCCCCAGACCCCCTCATCAGCACATCGAGGACAAACAAACAGCTCAGAGTCTCTGTACTCCTCTGTACCAGAGAAAGACCCTGAAGCAGCATCCGTCAGTGACAGACCACCAAAGACGCTCTCTGACTGAGGTGCTGCTCACCTGTCACATACACACGTATATCATCCTCAGCCACACTCTTCCTCAGTGTCACTGAACGAACACTAAAAAAAAGCCGCCATGGAAACACAGATTATATAGCTTTTGTAAATGCGTGTGTCACACCCCTGGGCGTCACCCCTGGGCGGGGCATATTTACTGGTCACAGGGAGCATCGGCAATTACCGTTTGATTTGCCAATAGAGAGAGAGAAAGTTTGTTAAACCAACAAACAAATAAACGCGCAAATCTTCACCGTTCCCCCTCACGGGTTGCGGGCAGAAATAACAAAGACAAAATAAACCAAACGCAGCGAAAGCTTTTCGGCTTTTCAGCTTTTCAGCCGTTCAGCCAGGTTGGCTTCACTGCTCGCTCTCTCTCTGCGTGCCGGCTCTGCCCTGGAGAGTGAGCACACCTTTAAGCCCTGCTCTGATTGGCCAAAGCAGCCCAGGTGTGTGTCACTCAACTAGGTGTGGCCCCAGGCCGCCACAACAGGAAAAGTATTTTTTACTACACAGCCATACGTGCACGTAACAATTCCCTAAATTAATTATAAAAAAGAGAACTAGTGCCCTTTTTGATAGGAAGGCTTTCTATAAATCTGAAATGATATAGATATAAATGTGGGGTCTGCATGCTAGAATCCAAACTGAAAGGAGCTTACACATTTATACAGTGTTAGAGTCTGAAAGTGTAAAATGCAAAAACACAAAAACAAAATAACTAATATATCATTGCTTTAAAAATGCAATGAAGTTTCATATTCAAACCTTTTCCAAATTATCCTTCATATCGCTGTTTTTATTAATTCTGTTAATATGCTCAAAGAAAAAAAGTAAATAGAGGTTTAAAAAGTAAATTTTTTATTTTTTAAACAGGTTAAAAAAGTAAAATTGGTATTTTTTTAAACACAGGTTAAAAAGTAAAATGGGCATTTTTAAACACAGGTTAAAAAGGAAAAATGGATATTTTAAACACAGTTTAAAAAAGTAAAATGGGTATTTTTAAACACAGGTTAAAAAAGTAAAATGGGTATTTTTAAACACAGGTTAAAAAAGTAAAATGGGTATTTTTAAACACAGGTTAAAAAGTAAAATGGGTATTTTTAAACACAGGTTAAAAAGTAAAATGGGTATTTTTAAACACAGGTTAAAAAGTAAAATGGGTATTTTTAAACACAGGTTAAAAAGTAAAATGGGTATTTTTAAACACAGGTTAAAAAAGTAAAATGGGTATTTTTAAACGCAGGTTAAAAAAGTAAAATGGGTATTTTTAAACACAGGTTAAAAAGTCAAATGGGTATTTTTTTTAAAGCTGACCCCGCTGTTTCTGTAAAACTTGGCCTCCTTCCTGTTGCCATTTTCTTTACAGAGGTATCACATCAGCCCGACCTTGGGCCCAAAGTAGTGATTTTGCTTTCTTCTGTTCTACAGCAGCTATACGGAACAAATAAAGCAAAATCTATGCAGCACTATGATCTGGGTATATAACATTTTAATTTCTCCACACCATTTGTGGAAGACGCGTATCAATGCCACGATGCTACGCAAAATATACCTCCATGAAAGCAGCAGCAGTGGCTGTTTAGAATCTGCGGTTCTGTCCATCCAGACCTAAGCAGTACTTTTAGCCTCTAACAGGGGCCTTGCTTTTCAGACAAAATCACACTTTAAGCAGAAAGACTAGGAGCACTGACAATATCACACGTCACTATTTACACACTGATAATATCACACGTCATAATTTACACACTGACAATATCACACTTCAAAATTTACACACTGACAATATCACACATCACAATTTACACACTGATATCACACGTCATAATTTACACACTGACAATATCACACTTCAAAATTTACACACTGATATCACACGTCACAATTTACACACTGACAATATCACATCTAAATTTACACACTGACAATATCACACGTCTAAATTTACACACTGATAATATCACACGTCACAATTTACACACTGACAATATCACACGTCTAAATTTACACGCTGACAATATCAAACTTCATACTTTACACACTGATAATATCACACGTCACAATTTACACACTGACAATGTCACACGTCTAAATTTACACACTGACAATATCACACATCTAAATTTGCACACTGACAATGTCACGTCTAAATTTACACACTGACAATATCAAACTTCAAAATTTACACACTGACGATATCACACGTCTAAATTTACACACTGATATCACACGTCATAATTTACACACTGATATCACACTTCAAAATTTACACACTGACAATATCACACTTCAAAATTTACACACTGATAATATCACACTTCAAAATGTACACGCTGACAATATCACACTTCAAAATTTACACACTGATAATATCACACGTCACAATTTACACACTGACAATATCACACGTCTAAATTTACACACTGACAATGTCACACGTCTAAATTTACACACTGACAATATCACACGTCATAATTTACACGCTGACAATGTCACATCTAAATTTACACACTGACAATATCAAACCTCTAAATTTACACACTGACAGATACTCTGTTGCAATTCATATGCACAGGGCTTGTACAAATTTGTGATCAGTAGAATATAATTTTTATTTCCTGTCTCAGTACATTTCTAATTATTCCCTGCATTCCTCTCTCTCTGAACCGATTTGTGTATATTTCCAAAACATTTTCAAAATATATAATTTTTCAGGAAATCTATTCAGCTGAGCAGGTTTTTAAAAAGCAGCTAGCTACTGTATCTGTTCGTTTAACAATGTCTACTTAACCAACTAATGTGTACATAAAATATTAGCTTTTGTACTACATAGCTTTAAACATGACTTCCACCCATCTGATCTAAAGGGAACCACAAACCTCATCATTCACTTTTGCAAGAATAACATTACATTTTACCTCAAGACACATGATACCTGAGTTCAATAATACCTGAGCTATATAGGAATGCTCACCTCATACCATTGCTCCAGAAATCCAATATTTCACTGTTTCTGAGTTAATATCAACGCCAGCACTTTCTAGTAGCTGATGCAATATCTCACTATTCCAAACTACCTCTGATTTCTGCAACCAGTGAATCACCTTGACAAACTCATGCTGCTATATGTACAACAATGCAGGAGACAACAGTATCCGGCCAGCGAACACGTAACATATTTCACATGTTCCTGGAACAACAGCACGGCAGTGCTTTGAGAACTTTATGAGCTGGACAGGTCGTGACTGAAGTCCGAGGTCTGGTTTTATTTGTATGTATAACTGATAAGCAGCTAAGGGAACCAGTTCTGTTTCTTTTCTTATTTTACATTTCTCTTTTGCATTCGCATGACTTTATTCCTAACACATTTAACACTCTCTGCAAATTACAACTTCTGTATGACGTTGTTAACTTGAATATATTTTTGTACTGATTTAATCAATGGTATCTTAAGGATCAAGTGCTTGTAAGACACGACATGATATAATTTCAACAGTTTTTTTTTTTTTGTCTTTGGAATTATTTACTGTCCTTATTTGTACCTCAAACAAACTGTTAAAAAATTGACGAATGATCAATTGACAAAGACCTACCTCCATTCAGGAAAAGGAATGAATTTGCCTTGTTACTTTGACATTGTTATTAGGACTGCTAATGATCCCTACTCAAGGTGTTTTTGTAACAGAAAATGCATTTTAATTCACGTTGAGGAAATAACCTTCAAAGAGACTTGAAACTTTGCAGGTTTGCAAAAATGCTTGTTTGGGTTTTGTATATTGCCTTCATAAAAATGTTTTTTTTTTTTTTTTTTTTAATTAGTAGAAATTGAGATATACTTGATTAGTGATTTTTGTGTACTTGACACAAATGTGATTTTATTATATTTTTGTTATATGGTTCAACCCAATGTATTGAACTGCTTCTTACATAGTGATTGAGTCCACTTTCCACCTGTCCATGTAAACATGTTATTACAGACTGGGTCAGGGGTAGGGGCAGAGGCGGAGCTAGTGAAGGAAGGGCGTGTCCGTCTCACACACAAAGCCTGATGGCTAACTCCTCATTTCTAGCCAAGTCAGAGTGTAAAAAACAGCTGTGGTATGGGACACCCACAGCCGGCTCTAGCGGGGCTGCAGCGTTGGATGTACGTTGGGCGTACGTTGGGCGCACGTTGGGCATGCGGCCCCTTATGGAAATGTAATATACTGCAGTATATTTTAAATATATTAAGATAATTTTTATATATTTACAATATACTGCTGTATGTTCTTTCCCCATTATGAGCCGGCCACGCTGCGCTGTACCTGTGTGACATGATGGCTCTCCTCTCAAAGCACGGCTTCTAAAACAGACTCCAGTGCTGAGGCCTAGGCCCACTTCTCCCACATTGTGGCTGGCAGTTGACTTTGGAGATCACTTGCTTTTATTTAGCACATCATACAAGTTTGACAGTCACTACAAATTAAAGAGGGGGAACAAACTGTACTCGGGGGTAAAAATTATTTTTCATTTAAAAATTCTTTACCTCCCAGTGTTTAGGACGAACCACAATGTGGTAGAATTGAGTCCACGCAAGAGACAAACACCATCGCTGTCTCTCAGCTGTCTCTCAGCTGTCTCTCAGCGTCTCGGGGAGATAAAGGAGAAACCCAAAGGAGAGGAATGAATGGTGAACAATGTTGTGCACATAAACTAACATTTATACCATTGAGGTAAAGAGATGTTCCAGTATTTGCAGCTCCCAAGATCTTCTGGATTTAATTTCATAAATATATACTTGAGTTTAAGATTTTAAAAGAAAATTATGTTTTATGTTTTTGACCTCATTGTTGGTTTGAATGCATATCAAAGGAAGTCTCTCTGGGAGTCTTACTGAAGTTGAGCTTGTATTTTCCGATATCATGTTGTACAATCGAATACACACTGCTACCTCGATAAGGGCCTGCTGTTACCTCAATTTCAAACTGAATATCTGCTTAAAATCAGGTGGCTAAGAAAACCAGGGAGAGCATCTTAAAATTTTATATATATATAGTTTATTTTTGTGGGGGATAAATTTTATAAGACTGTTCGTCCCTGTCTCTTGGTCACTGTTAGGTAAGACTGGACATTTAACCTTTTTTTTTTTTTTTTTTTAAAGAATTTTCTTACATTATGCAATGTTGTGTAGTTACATTAGTAAGGGAGTAGAGGTTAGAGAAAGCTTTACTGCTCTCTCTCTCTCTCTCTCACTCTCTCTCTCCCCTCTTTTACCATTATATCCTATCAAGTGTTCTCTAACTTTTATGGCTTTTGCTTATTCACCTAGTGTTGCTGCCTTTGATTATGCTCTGAAATCGCTTGCTTGTTTTAAACATTCTCTTAATGGATGATCACAGCCTTGTTCAGCACAATAAATGTAATAGTGTTTGTGACACACGTGGTGTAACTCCTCAGTTTTTGCACTTGTGGTTGGGGTGATACATTTGCATTTAGGTTAAGTACACTTGCAGTTGGGTTAAGTACACTTCTGTTGAGTTAAGTACACTTGCAGTTGGGTTAAGTACATGATTGGATGGGTTAAGTACACTCATGGCTGGAGTTAATGCATGGGCTTTTGGTTAGGTACACAAGAGATTGGGTTAAATACACTTCTGTTGAGTTACGTACACTGGTAGTTGGGTTAACTACATGAGGGGTTGGGTTAAGTACATGCTGGGGGGCTGGCTTGAGCACACCAGTTGGGTTGAGTACATGGGTCACTGGGTTAAGAACATGGGGGTGAGTTAAGTGTTCAGAGAATGGGATTAAGTCTGCACACAGTTGGGTTAAATATACTCATGGTTGGGTTAAGTACACTCATGGCTGGGTTAAAGGGTTAGTTCGGAATTTTGGACATGATATGCTGAGCACATAACCTACAGGCAGCGATTTTCAGCTCTTCCTGTAACGTTACAGATCTACAGCTGGCGATTACTTTGATAGTTTATCAATATTTGGAACAGTTGTAGGGACAACAAACTACATTTCCATCAAACCCAAAAGACATTTACAACACGGCCACAGCGTAACGTCCGTTGTTAGTGATCCAATCATGTCACTTGGAAATACTAGACACTAAGGGTCATAAAACCATAAAACAGACAAGACTGAAGACATTCCAGTCTGTCTCCTCACTTTTTCTTTTTCTACTCCATTTTGCTTTGTGTCAGCAACACAGCTGCACAAAAGCTGCTACTCTATTTTGTCTTCCCCTTTTGCTACCTACACAGCTACAAAGGTGTAGCCTTCTCCATTGTACCAGCAACACCGCTGCAGAAAGCTCTGCAGGCTGAGGAGAGAGAAGCAAGCGCCGCGCCACAGCAACGGGTTAGCTTGCCTACTGGCATCTAACCATAGAACGTGAATTGAGCTAACACCTCCGATGGATGGTTAGCTTCCGAGCCACGGACAAAGACGCAAACTAGGCAATAACCAGACGACGTCGGACTGGGCCAACCAGGAGAAATTACAACAGAAATTACAACAGGATAAGAAAGACCATCCACCTCATGGACAAGCCAACTGTAATCAACTCACCGCGGACTTCCGTAAGACTGATCAAACATCCCTGGCATAGTTTAGGATCGTTTTACAGTTAGCCGGCTGGCCTATCGTTTTACAGCTAACCGACTGGCCTATCGTTTTACAGCTAACCGACTGGCCTATCGTTTTACAGCTAACCGACTGGCCTATCGTTTTACAGCTAGCCGGCTGGCCTATCGTTTTACAGCTAACCGACTGGCCTATCGTTTTACAGCTAACCGACTGGCCTATCGTTTTACAGCTAACCGACTGGCCTATCGTTTTACAGCTAGCCGGCTGGCCTATCGTTTTACAGCTAACCGACTGGCCTATCGTTTTACAGCTAACCGACTGGCCTATCGTTTTACAGCTAACCGACTGGCCTATCGTTTTACAGCTAACCGACTGGCCTATCGTTTTACAGCTAACCGACTGGCCTATCGTTTTACAGCTAACCGACTGGCCTATCGTTTTACAGCTAACCGGCTGGCCTATCGTTTTACAGCTAACCGACTGGCCTATCGTTTTACAGCTAACCGACTGGCCTATCGTTTTACAGCTAACCGGCTGGCCTATCGTTTTACAGCTAACCGACTGGCCTATCGTTTTACAGCTAACCGACTGGCCTATTGTTTTACAGCTAACCGACTGGCCTATCATTTTACAGCTAACCGACTGGCCTATCGTTTTACAGGTAACCGGCTGGCCTATTGTTTTACAGCTAACCGGCTGGCCTATCGTTTTACAGCTAACCGGCTGGCCTATCGTTTTACAGCTAACCGACTGGCCTATCGTTTTACAGCTAATGTGGTAGTACTGTTAACTAACCAAAGCAGGCCTCACGGTTTGCTCCTCTTTTATTTAATTTATTATATTATATTTTTATTTAACAAGCACTAACATTCGCGTGATATGGTCATCAATTCAACTTACTGTAGATAAATACGTTATTTCATGCAAGTGCGTGACGTTAGATTTGAGATCAATAACCACCATCGTGCTGCGACACAGCCAGTTTACTCCACACTCCTTTGTTCTCTGAGCACACGTGGCACGCACACACACACACACACACACACACACACGTGTGCATACCCACACAAATGCTCCAATACGCACACAACATGATATTGGTTTCGTAGAATGTAATATTCCTGTTTTTCTTGTTTAATAAATCTATTTTTGTTAAACCTGGTGTCTGTATTGATGTCATGTGAATACGAGAGCTGAGTCAAACCTAATCATTAGAACATAATACCTTCAACCCTTATTTATTATTTATTTTTATTTTACCAGGTTAGTCCCATTGAGATCGATGATCTCATTTACAAGGGAGACCTGGCCAAAAATAGCAGCATACAACACAACAACAAGCAACAAGGAAACATAGAAAATATCCATTAAAACCGTTAAATTAAATTAAATAAAAATCCCTACAGACAGCGACAAGTACCAACCAAATCATTACCAACCTTATGAAAGTACCAACCTTATGAATTATTAGTTATTAGTGCTTTGATGGTAAATTGAAGTAGTAATTATAATCCATAATAATCAAATGAGACTGATTTAATTTTAACCTAACTTAAGAGTAATAAGGGTAAACCTCATTATTCCATAGTTATCGCCTATATTTCTGGCATCCCATGTAAGAGTTTTATATATAAAGGCATATTCCTTACATTTATGGTGCCCTGGTGTGAGGATTTATATTCTCTACATTTATTGGTGCCCCATCTGAGGATATTCTCTACATGAATTGGTGCTCGGGTGAAGACTGGTAAGACTTAATTTATTGATCTTTATTTATACAGGGTAGATTGACTGAGCAGGCATGCTCTTTTACAGCGACACCTTGTTAATGCCCCTCCAATTAGCCTAACCTGCTTGTCTCTGGATTGTGGGAGGAAACCGGAGTACCCGGAGGAATCCCATGCAGAGACGGGGAGAACATGCAAACTTCACACAGAAAAGTCCCGTCTGGGATTCGAGACCGGGACCTTCTTGCTGTGAGGCGACAGTGCTAACCACTGCACCACCGTGCCACCCTATTCAACGATAGTTTGACTTCAAAATGATGGTATAAACGCTCAAATCGATAGTCTGTCATGGTATTTTATTTGCTTTGGGTGCATTGTGGAGTGTGTTTAAGTGCGTTTGGTAGTGGATGCTAACTGATACCATTAGGTTGCGCTAGCATTAGCAACAGCTGGACGTCCATACGAAGGACAGCATGGAATCAGCTGAAAATGGTCTCCATCAATTGACAAGATCACGGGTAAGTCATAAATGAGATATGTCCAAAATTCTGAACTAACCCTTTAAGTATACACTTGTGGTTGGGTTAAGTAAAATGCATTTGAGAGGAGAGAAAGAAATCAATGTGGGTTCATTCCAATCACTTATTTTCACTTCTTGCAACTCTTCTTCACTTACTTTCTTCTGTCCTTAGCTCCACCCAATGGAGGACACAAGGATGAGAGATGCATGTTGGAGGAATTGAGGCAAATGGAACGTCATTGATCAGTCACTAATTACTAATTACTAATGCATACTCATTATGCTTATGCTTAATTATACAGTTTTTTAGACTCTTTAAATGAATAAACGTGGCTTTTGTTCGTCCTAAATAATGAGTGTCCTGCATTAAAGCGCTTTATAATAAATAGAAAGGAGTGGCAAGATTAGATTTGTGTAGGAGTGTTCCCGTCATGTTTCAAACTGGCAGATGTGGAGAGGTGGACTATTTATAGCTTACGTCATGCGTTCTGAAAAAAGACTTCTACAAAGGTTGCACTTGTGTCCTTCCTTGCTCTTCTCCTCTCTCCTTCCTTGCTCTTCTCCTCTCTCCTTCCTTGCTCTTCTCCTCTCTCCTTCCTCGCTCTTCTCCTCTCTCCTTCCTCGCTCTTCTCCTCTCTCCTTCCTTGCTCTTCTCCTCTCTCCTTCCTTGCTCTTCTCCTCTCTCCTTCCTTGCTCTTCTCCTCTCTCCTTCCTCGCTCTTCTCCTCTCTCCTTCCTCGCTCTTCTCCTCTCTCCTCCCTCGCTCTTCTCCTCTAAGGAGCATTTAGTGAAGTGGAGTGACTTTAAAGAGGAGGTCATGCGAGTACTGAGGAGACGAGGACAGGTAAAATAAGCGATTGGAATGAACCCGTAGATCACCTGAAAGATCCCTCTTCTGGAGGAGATGACAATAGATGTCTCAAAAGCACTTCCTTCCTGTAAGATTGCTCCCTGCTTTAGAAACCTGTATAACATCCATGAAAATCTCATCTGGATGGATTTATGTTGGTTTTTTTATTCTATGAACTCTTTGCCAAATCTGATCTGCTCACCACCCCCCCTAACCCCCTCTAACCCCCCCCCCCCGCAAGTCTTTAAAGCCAAAAATAATGTACATATCACAGCATACAGATTCTTGAAGTGCTCTTTGAAAAGGCTCTATACTGGATGTGAAGTTGTAATTTTACTGCACTGATCACTCCCATTCTTTGTGTGAGGAAAGCTGAGGAAAGATTATTTTACGTCTGACTTTGGATATCCTGGGGGGGGGTTGGAGCAGCTGAAAAAAATATAAA
>CM056377.1:5089719-5095401 GCA_029718625.1 Synaphobranchus kaupii | reverse complement strand
GCATCTGTTCTTAGTGCCGTATCACTGTATAACAGCATCTGTTCTTAGTGCTGTATCACTGTATAACAGCATCTGTTCTTAGTGCCGTATCACTGTATAACAGCATCTGTTCTTAGTGCTGTATCACTGTATAACAGCATCTGTTCTTAGTTGCCGTATCACTGTATAACAGCATCTGTTCTTAGTGCTGTCTCACTGTATAACAGAATCTGTTACATGATGTAATATAATGTAACGCACTGTACTATATATCCTACTGATGAAATGGGATCTGTATGGCTGACCAGTGCTGAGAAAAACAGTGAAGGAATCTTACCTGCCCCCTTCCGGCTTACCTGAAATTAAAACAATTCTGGGGCAATGCAATTCAGATGTATCAATGGAAGGTATGCAAACCCACATCTTAATGTACTCATAAGTGATGTGAAAACGGTCCGCTTGAGCATTAAACCTCAGCGCTATACTGCAATTGCATTTTGTCTTCTGAAAATGTCCAGCTGGTTTTGGCACAGACGCAGACTGCGTGTACATAACTGGCAGAGGCTACCCAAGTCTCTGAGTCCCTTCATCTCTAAATAGCGCTTAAGGCCAGTTTCAACAAAGAGTATTTTTGTGTATTGTCATGCCGTATCTTTTCAGGCACACAAAACAAGGTTGTAGGCCTAATTAGCGGGAGATAAACAAGAGAAGTCCTACTTAACCCCGCCCTCGCTGCGCGTGTCGACGTGCGTTCAATCGCCTCACCTTTGATGTGCATTTAAAAGGGAAGCGCTTCCTTACTCCACTCTCCACTTGTATTAATCTTGCCTTTCACCATGGCAACTGATAGCGCACTGGAAAAGCTATCAGGGAAGAGAACCACGACGCTCCTGACAGCGTTTAGATCCGCGGCATTATCATAATGATAATAATTGTTGGAGCAGACGAGGACTTAAACTCTCACCAGGAAACGCATATTCAGCGACGTGTGCGTGAGAGACGGGAGCCAGGAGAGGTCTTTCCCAGGCGTATATTCAGCGGTGTGCGTGAGAGACAGGAGCCAGGAGAGTCTTCCACGACGAGAGCATCAGTTCAGTGTCATAACAGGAGTATTTACGCAGCAGTCAGATGGACATGCTAGATTTGCCAAAAGACGCGACCAAAGATGAGCGGGTTACCCCCTGATTATCTGGGCCGTCATTTACCCTCTCCCCGGTGGCGCACTGCATGCGTCATTTACCCTCTCCCCGGTGGCGCACTGCATGCGTCGGACTTGTAGTTCCAAGGGGATGACGTCACGGAAAAAATAGAGCCATGGTTTGGCTACAATGGTTTGTTAAAATGCGAGATAATAAGAAACCCGGGGAGATATCTTAGATTCATTAATTACACTGCGATATCCAGAGGCCTCTTGAGCCTTGATGCATTCTAATTGTGTGTAACCTATTTCCGAATGCAAGACAAACAAACAAAAAAAAAAAAACTCAGAATTTCAGGGGCCTTATACGTGTTGGGGGGGGGGGGGGGGGGGTTGTGTTTGCCAAACCCCTTAAAAGTTTCAGTATTTCTAATTGTTATGTCTCCCTCATTTCTGACTCACAAACACACAAGCGTTCATTAGTCTGTGCAACTTACACACAAAACACAATTTCCGCTTGGCACAAGGCACAGAGCACAGCATCTTCAAGCATGACCATTTTTATGTTTATTTGCGATGAGGAGAAATCGGTAGAGTAAACACAACTCTCTGAAGTAGTAATCGGGGGGGAGGGGGGCATTAAAAATGACCCACGTTACCCAACACGGGAAGCCCTTCACCTCGCTATGAGTCACGCACCTGAATTTCACAATGAAGACGTAAGGCCAACTGCACTGCACTGCACACGCCTGAGAGAGAAGATTCTATTGGCTGATTCTGCACGCGCTCATTCCGCTCTGAACCTAAAGTCAGTTGAAGCGGGTTTCCCATCTCCGAGCAGAGCAAATGGGCATTGATTTGCACGGAGCATGACGCACCTCTAAAAAAATTTTTAAAAAAGTGTATTTTTGATGAGCTAATTTGCATTCCTAAAGAGGAGAAATTAAACGCGAGGCTCGAGGCGCAGAGATTGACCCAGGAAATACAAAAAGCTTTTCTATTATCTATTAACTGCATCCATCCATCTCGCCATCTGTCTATCTTGTCAAGTCCCTGCAAGTTCAATTACCATTTATGTTATATGATTTATTCAGCAATATGAAATAAACCCACCTACTCCAGTCACAGTAAAGTTAGCGCTAAACGCTATTATCGCCATCCCTCACCACCTGGCGGTTACCCAGCTTGCATTGCAAGTCTCAGTGCATTCCCCTCATTCATATGATACCCATGTAGCTTACAATAATGCACTTTATTCTCTTTCCCCTGTAGACACACAAAACAACAATTACACAACATATAATACAGGTACCAACAAAGTTATACAAGAATAAAAAGAAAATTTGACCTTAATGATAGAGGATTAAATCAAGAGAAGCTCTTGTGCACATTATTAATTTAAACCTGCTGGATATTTACTCAGGTAAGGAGCCTCGGGTGAGGTACCCTGCCTACAGACAGACCGCACTGCCCCCTACTGGTCACAGGCATTCAGCCTACAAGCTTGGCACCTCACCCGCTAGCTCATACCGCCACCCTCCGTTTGATTGTGTGTCCCGGGGTATACGCTTCCAACAGATACCCTCACTGTTTCTAGTGATTTAGTGATAGCTTTGGAAAGCCCTTGCCTGCGATGGGCGGAGCTGTGGCTTACATCATCGCAAAGCGTGGGCCGCCACTGGTGGAGCCCGGGCGAACAGGGCCGGCCTTCGCTACAGTTTGCAGCGGTGCTGTTGCCTGGCAACTAGTGCAGACAGCGGGGGTGAGAGAAGCATATTCAGATTGGTGAAAGTAGGGGGGCCCACGAGCAGCAGTGCACTCTGGGAAGGCCTATTAATCTGGTAAAAAAATAAAGACAGAGAGAAATCTGGACAGCACACCTGTCTCTCCACAGTAAAAAGACAAAGAGCAGAGAGAAAGAGAGGGACAGAGACAGAGAGAGAAAGAAAGAGAGACAGAGAGAGAGAGAGAGAGAGAGAGAAAAAGAGAGACATAGAGAGAGCACCAGAAAGGGGATATTACCGGTGAAAGAGAGACATAGAGAGAGACAGAGAGAGAGAGAGGGACAGAGGAGAGAGACATGAGAGAGAGAGAAAGGGGATATTACCGGTGAAAGAGGACAGATTTGACCAGCGTCACCACATCTCGGCTGGCGTTGTACCCCGCGCACACAATGGCCACGTGGATCGTCTGCAGAGAGGCGGCGGAAAGAGAGAGAGAGAGAGAAAGAGAGAGAGAGAGAGAGAGACGTTATTTTGCTTTACCGCCATCCTGGGAGGCCTCGGGGGTCATTGGGGAGAAGGAGAAAAAGCACTTTTATAGCTGGCCTCTGACACAAAGCGCCGTTCTGCGAGTAAAATAAATTTTGTGCTCTCTCTAACCACTCAGAGGGGGGTTTTTAGCGCATTCGGACTGGCCCCGAGCTAGGACCAAATCGCCCATTTGAAGCCAGCTTGAACGGCAAATGTGCGATTTGGTCTTCGATCAAAGCTCATCAGGTCCTGAAAAACACGTCCATTAATGCATTTAAAACCCCGCAAAACCAGGAATAATCTACGGTAAGACACAGGGGGACCAAGCTCTAATCAAATCTCTATGGCGCCTTGCAGAGAAAATATGAAAACATCCTCGCTTGCTTAAACAGTACATATGCGCCAATTTTCTGTGTGATAATTTCAAACTATACAAGACAAATCCTTTTTATATTTTTACCTCACAGAAATCTGTCCATTTCTACAGAACCCTTCCCCGCTGCAGCACCAGGGTGGGGTGGACAAAAAAAAGTGTCTCTTCTTTACGGAGCCAAATTTAGCTCTCAATCCCACAATTGATTTTCTGCGACAGACCAAGCAGCCCAGCAGTGCTACCCTTCATTATGAAGCAGAACCAGTGTCGGCGACTGGGAGAAACCTGCCTTTTATTCAATTAGGGAGGTTCGGGGTGCCGAAGGGAACGAGCCAGAGCACACTCTCCCTCACGGGTGCCCTGCAGTCCACACCCGGCTCTTATCTTTCTTTTATTTTTAGCTGTTTAACCAGGTTGTTCCACCGAGATAAAAATACAGTGGAGATAAAACACTCTGTTTTACAAGGTGCCAGACAGCAGCAAGAAGTTCAGCAAAAAAAATAAATAAATAAATAAAATAAAATAAACGGGGAAAAATAAAAGCCGACACAAATACAAAGCTCAGGGACTGCAATACAACACATCGCAAACAATAAATAACCCTAAATACAATTTCACACTATTACCTTTACTATGGCCCACAGGCCTAGCCCAAACCCGTAAGAGCTACTTGATTATGACACAGCCGCCCAATTTTATAACTGTGGAAACCAACTGGGGCATTATTACTGCAAACAAACAGTGAGAGGTCTGTGCGGCTTATAGTACTACCGCTACTAATAATAATAATAATATTAATAATAAACATAACAAACCATTTTTAAAGCCTTTTTTCTTACATGAAGTGTGAAGCACTTCCCAGATGACAGA
The DNA here is from genome assembly GCA_029718625.1 of Synaphobranchus kaupii. Classification (NCBI taxonomy): domain Eukaryota; kingdom Metazoa; phylum Chordata; class Actinopteri; order Anguilliformes; family Synaphobranchidae; genus Synaphobranchus; species Synaphobranchus kaupii. The sequence goes on along the minus strand of CM056377.1, from coordinate 5,090,789 downwards.
CAGCAAAGATAAAATCTTAATCTTAATAAAAGTGAAAAGCATGTAAAAAAAAAAAAAAAGGCACAGCTGTTCATTAAAATAACAGGTCAGAGGTCAGAGGCAGATAAAACGCAGCACAAATACAGGCAACAGCAGTAAGGTAAGAATAACAGGGACAGGATGGTTTAACTCCATAAACTTCACCCCTAGTGGTTGAGACGTATCCGTCTCAATTACAGTATTCATGTTCGTCTGAAATTATAAACTACAGCTTTAAGAAAATCCCGTAAATTTTGACGCAGTATTTTTTAAAAGGGTAGCTTCTTGTGAAAACCTCAGCTTCTCCAGTTACACTGCAGTGCAATAAATTAGGAGGACGCTATTAATAGCCCAAAGCACTTACGACCCTCCTCTGGCTACAGCCACAGACTGTAAAATGCATAAAATGCACCGTTTATACACGCTAAGAAAATCATGTTCACGCATAGAAACAATAATATTTTTTTAAAACGTTGTACAAATGAGCATTTGCCGTTTTCCCTTGCTTACTGTACTATATACAGTACCTGATGCACTTTCGGTTTAGAAGACACCTACTTTTTTTCCTCCAAAATCTCTCGTATAAATATGTTTAAGAAACCAAGTACTTACCAGTATATTCAGCTACAGCTGTTTTCTGATGAACCCTGAAGAGTTTACCTTGTTATATTTCACCAAAGTCCCGTACAGTCGACATTTCCACAGCGACCACCCCTCGCACTTAGGGCTGAAATACTGCTGCTGTTCTTGTGTAAATACAGACGCGCTTTCGTACGTTTTTTTTTAAACGTATTTAAATCCATTAGGCGACGTATATTATGGTTATTATATATATACTGTATGTGACTATTCTGAAATAAATGTATTCTGTAGCAAATTTCTGAATGATACAGCTTCTTCTTCAGTTCAAACTTAAAACCATGGATGTGCAGGGAATATTTTTTTAGATTGACATTTAAATAAAACTAGTAGAAACCAGGTGGAAATTGCCTCTGAAGGGCCAAAGTAAATAGAGTTAAAGGGTTTGTGTAGCTGTGTACAGGTAACAGCAG
>CM056377.1:5074719-5087219 GCA_029718625.1 Synaphobranchus kaupii | reverse complement strand
ATTCAGGTGACCATCTTTTTTTTTTTGCATACAATTAATTAGCCAAATGTGTTACAACACAATTTCCCATGAACACCTTTTTTATAAAGAGCACCCTGAGGATGACATGACATAAATATGTCAGTTGGTTCATGAAGAGCATTTGTGAGCGTGCCGGGGGGGGTTAAGCTATGGAATTGTGAAATTCAATTGTCTCTAGTGGCCATGGATTGCTTTCAATTTGGTACACTTATGGTCTCTTGTGGGTGCACAAGGGGGGAAAAAATCACACCAATTGACTGTGAATAAGATTCACGCATTTGCACAGCGCGTGTGGGGACTGCAAATTCAGGAGCTCCTGGCGGACATTTTGCCGCTTCTAAAAAAAACAAACAACAAATGGATGTGTCTTTTTTTTTTAGCCGTAACATTGATTTCTTCTATTTTTCTTCAAATGTAAAAATTTGACCACCATATTTGATCATGCAGCCAAATCATGTGACTCGTGGGAGCACGCTGGGGGTTCATCAGACTACAGATTGATACAATGAGACTGGTTTCTGAGCGATCCTTACGGGAGTTTTGGTGTTCGTTTTCTAAGACACTGATGATCACGATACTTAAAAAACGCCAGGGTTTGACATTTGTTAGTTTGGGCCTGTACGTCTGGCCAGATCGCCAATGAAATCCCACTACCGCCAATAAAATCCCACTACCGCCAATGGAACACCACAACCGCCAATGGAACACCACTACCGCCAATGGAACACCACTACCGCCAATGGAACACCACTACCACCAATGGAACGCCACTACCGCCAATGGAACACCACTACCGCCAATGGAACACCACTACCGCCAATGGAACACCACTACCGCCAATGGAACACCACTACCGCCAATGGAACCCCACTACCGCCGATGGAACCCCACTACCGCCGATGGAACCCCACTACCGCCAATAAAACCCCACTACCGCTAATGGAACCCCACTACCGCCTATGGAACCCCACTACCGCCAATGGAACCCCACTACCGCCAATAAAACCGCACTACCGCCAATGGAACCCCACTACCGCCAATGGAACCCCACTACCGCCAATGGAACCCCACTACCACCAATGGAACCCCACTACCGCCAATGGAACCCCACTACCGCCAATAAAACCCCACTACCGCCAATAAAACCCCACTACCGCCAATGGAACCCCACTACCGCCAATGGAACCCCACTACCGCCAATGGAACGCCACTACCACCAGGCTTCAATGTCTGCCTTCCCCAACCCGCTGTACCTCCGCCATGCGAAAGGGTGCCAGAAGCTTCCACCTGCTTCCACCTGCTTCCACCCACCTCTCGTTACAGAGCCGCAGCACAAGGTCTTTATTTTCCCCTCGCTGGAGCCCCGCGACCCCAGACTCTGACTGGGCGTGGCTCCTACGAGACGACCAATCGCATCGTCCGACCAGTGAGCAGCCTGTGCCGAGACTGCTGGGATTAAACGGCAGAGAGAGGGGGGGAGGGCTGTTTCTGCTCCGCTGAGCATTCTGGGTAGATGGATACTGTACTGTGCTGTAAGGTCACTGCAAATGCATTTTATTTACACTCATAAGATCCAAGGCGAGCTGCTTCATGGGGTAATCATGACATAACAGTGGCACTCGGGCAGAGAACGGAGTGCGGTTGGCCGTGTTACCGGGGAAACATCGCTGTACGCAAGTAAAAACACGCTGTCACAAACGAACAACAGTGTTACCATGTCCACTAGAGATGCTAGTCCTTGCGATCTGAATCACGGAACAATTTGGTAGCCCCCCCCCCCCCCCCCCCCGGTTTTATGAGTTTAATCGTCACAGACTACCCAGCTAACACATTAAACAATGTTCTGACCACTGATACACTTTCACCCTTCACCTCTGACCCCTGACCCGCTCACCTCACACTTGTCCACCGGGGGCTTCTGCGCGCAGTCGGAGCCGTTGCCGGCGGCGACCGCCCGCTGGCCCTCGCTGTCCCCCGTGCCCTCCTCCGTGGAGTAGGTGCGCGTGCGGTTGCCGTGGCGCCGGGCGGCCCTGGGGGGCTGGCTGAGCTCCCTGCGCAGCGCCCGGTTCTCCTCCTCCACCTCCCGGACCCGCGACTCCAGAGCCAGCCTGTCCCTGGAGGACCCGCCGGGCAGCGTGGGGGACTGAGGTTCCAGGGGAGAGAGGGGAACGGACTTCACTGCAGGGAGAGAGGGGACATGGAGGGGGGGCACAGTTTAGTGTAAGGGAGGAGGGGGGAGAGGGGGGACATGGAGGGGGGGCACAGTTTAGTGTAAGGGAGGAGGGGGGAGAGGGGGGACATGGAGGGGGGGCACAGTTTAGTGTAAGGGAGGAGGGGGGAGAGGGGGGACATGGAGGGGGGGGCACAGTTTAGTGTAAGGGAGGAGGGGGGAGAGGGGGGACATGGAGGGGGGGCACAGTTTAGTGTAAGGGAGGAGGGGGGAGAGGGGGGACATGGGGGGGGGGCACAGTTTAGTGTAAGGGAGGAGGGGGGAGAGGGGGGACATGGAGGGGGGGCACAGTTTAGTGTAAGGGAGGAGGGGGGAGGAGGGGGGACATGGAGGGGGGGGCACAGTTTAGTGTAAGGGAGGAGGGGGGAGAGGGGGGACATGGAGGGGGGGCACAGTTTAGTGTAAGGGAGGAGGGGGGAGAGGGGGGACATGGAGGGGGGGGCACAGTTTAGTGTAAGGGAGGAGGGGGGAGAGGGGGGACATGGAGGGGGGGCACAGTTTAGTGTAAGGGAGGAGGGGGTAGAGGGGGGACATGGAGGGGGGGGCACAGTTTAGTGTAAGGGAGGAGGGGGGAGAGGGGGGACATGGAGGGGGGGCACAGTTTAGTGTAAGGGAGGAGGGGGTAGAGGGGGGACATGGAGGGGGGGCACAGTTTAGTGTAAGGGAGGAGGGGGGGGAGAGGGGGGACATGGAGGGGGGGCACAGTTTAGTGTAAGGGAGGAGGGGGGAGAGGGGGGACATGGAGGGGGGGCACAGTTTAGTGTAAGGGAGGAGGGGGTAGAGGGGGGGACATGGAGGGGGGGCACAGTTTAGTGTAAGGGAGGAGGGGGGAGAGGGGGGACATGGAGGGGGGGGCACAGTTTAGTGTAAGGGAGGAGGGGGGAGAGGGGGGGACATGGAGGGGGGGCACAGTTTAGTGTAAGGGAGGAGGGGGGGAGAGGGGGGACATGGAGGGGGGGCACAGTTTAGTGTAAGGGAGGAGGGGGGAGAGGGGGGACATGGAGGGGGGGCACAGTTTAGTGTAAGGGAGGAGGGGGGAGAGGGGGGGACATGGAGGGGGGGGCACAGTTTAGTGTAAGGGAGGAGGGGGGAGAGGGGGGGACATGGAGGGGGGGCACAGTTTAGTGTAAGGGAGGAGGGGGGAGAGGGGGGACATGGAGGGGGGGCACAGTTTAGTGTAAGGGAGGAGGGGGGAGAGGGGGGACATGGAGGGGGGGCACAGTTTAGTGTAAGGGAGGAGGGGGGAGAGGGGGGACATGGAGGGGGGGGGGCACAGTTTAGTGTAAAAGGGAAAAGGAGTCCACACACATGCCTCTCCCATGTGCACTTAGCTCATTAGCGTTAGCAGGGCCGTGATGTAGGTTTTCTGCACATGGTCCCTGCAGCCCTGAATCTCCTCACTGATTCCTTCATTAGTTCTGCAGGACAAACGCCACGTCCAGCGCTATCGTTTTCAATTAGCAGTTAGGCCCCCTCCCGTGGGGTCGACAGAACTCAGGCCTTAGCGGTACGCAGCCGCCATTCGGTATCCCGCTGCATTCGCCAACAAGCAGCAGTGCGCTGTAGAGCCCGGGCCCAGGCCCAGGCGTTACCGCCACCGTTCCTAGCGGCTCCGCGTGGGAGGAAACGGCTGTTAAGCGCGGGGTCTGAATCACGCTGGAGTAACCGTAACAGCGGCGGCGGTTCAAACACTCACAAACAGCCCCGTACCCTGAGGGAGCAGGGGGGTGTGTGGGGTAATTACAGCCCCGTACCCTGAGGGAGCAGGGGGGTGTGTGGGTAATTATAGTGAGTACTGCCCCAGGGGGGGATTGCTTTGGGCGCTGTACCTGGAGCACGATCCCGCCGCCATTATTACTGGTATTAGTATTCACATGGATCGGCCGGCGTGGGATCGATGGCTCTCTGGATGATGTCATCACTCATTTTCACAACAAACAAACAGGAGGAGGTTCCCCCGGGGGGGGGGGGGGGGGGGGGGGGGGGGGGAGAGGCCGCAGGGGCCCCAGTCTGACAGCAGAGGGATGGGAACACTGCCACTAATGGAGACGAGGTGTGTGTGTTTCTGCGGCGCGCGAGGTGTGTGTGTGTACTGCCAGCTCTCCCCATTTGTCCACCGGGCGTTTCGCTCTCCTCCACAGCGGTAAGCTTGTCCTAACAGGGGGGCAGAGAGTCTGTCCTTATAATGCATCTCTCACTCTCACTCTCACTCTCACTCCCTCACGGTCTCTCACTTTCTCACTTTCTTTCACTCTTTCTCTCTCTCACTCTCTCTCTCACTCTCACTCTCACTCACTCTCACTCCCTCACGGTCTCTCACTTTCTCACTTTCTTTCACTCTTTCTCTCTCTCACTCTCTCTCTCACTCTCACTCTCACTCCCTCACGGTCTCTCACTTTCTTTCACTCTTTCTCTCTCTCACTCTCTCTCTCTCTCTCTCTCTCTCTCTCTCTCACCACTCTCTCTCTCTCTCTCTCTCTCTCACTCTCTCTCTCACTCTCACTCCCTCACGGTCTCTCTCTCTCACTCTCACACTCACACTCACACTCACACTCACACTCACACTCACACTCACACTCACTCTTTCACTCTTTCACTCTTTCACTCTTTCATTCACTCTTTCACTCTTTCACTCTTTCACTCTTTCACTCTTTCACTCTTTCACTCTTTCACTCTTTCACTCTTTCACTCTCTCACTCTCTCACTCTCTCACTCTCACTCTCACTCTCACTCTCGCTCACACTCTCTACTCACACTCTCTCTCACTCTCACTCTCGCTCACACTCTCAGTCTCACTTTCTTTCACTCTTTCTCTCTCTCACACTCACACTCGCTCTCACTCTTTCACTCTCTCACTCTCTCTCACACTCACTCTCTTTCTCACTCTCTCACTCTCCTTAATGCTGCCTCTTCATTACTCTCTCTTTCCCTTAAGAACTGAATCGGCTCCATTTCTTGTATAATCACGGGAAGGGCAGTTATAGCAGTTTAATAATCACGGTAATAACAGCTTAATACAATGTCATAACCACGGTTTAAGACTATGATTGAGCTGCATGCTCAATGTAGATATCACTGCAGTGTGCATCAGGAAACAGCCACTAGTGCGTTATTTAGGGCAGTGTGAGAAACTGGACCTGTTAACAGCTTTGTTTGTGCGAGTTCTGCAGAGGAACGGTATGAGAGCCGCAGAAGGCCGGCGCTAGAGTCATGGGCCCCCCTGTAGGCCCCCCTGTAGGCCCCCCTGTAGGCAGATTGACTTGCTGGACTTATTTAGCCTTAACAAGCTGAGGGGGTGTAGGTGTTAGGATCCGCGGGAGGACTCAACCTGACTGAACACGCCGTTCTGCACCAGCGATTCTTTCCAAGCCATTTGCTTCAACCCACCTTATTGCCCTGACTCGCCAAACCAGTGCGCCCGCTATCAGGCTGCCAGACCGCCGCTCTCATGGGCAGGAGACAGACCTAGGCTCTAAAGTACAAGTAATGAGGGCTCTCGGGTTCCCAGGTCGTGTTAAGGCTCTGTTCCAGTGTGTGGATGGGCCCTACGGTCTGGTATCTGTTAAGGCTCTGTTCAGGTGTGTGGATGGACCCCTATGGTCCGGTATCTGTTAAGGCTCTGTTCCAGTGTGTGGATGGGCCCTATGTTCTGGTATCTGTTAAGGCTCTGTTCCAGTGTGTGGATGGGCCCTATGTTCTGGTATCTGTTAAGGCTCTGTTCCAGTGTGTGGATGGACCCCTATGGTCCGGTATCTGTTAAGGCACATTCTAGTAGCGACGTGTGATTGGCTGTTTTCATCCCGCCAGTCCGCCTCTAAAGCTGATGGGTCTTCCTTCCCCTTGATGTCCGCGCAAGCCCGACTCTTGAAGCGCGGTGCGATAAGAAGAATCTCCTGCTTATCTGCAGCCTGCTGAATCCATATGGGAGGATTCTCCAGTGAGAGCATACATGCTCTTAAGACCCAGCAATTAATTTCTGACCCCCCGTAGGGGACATGAGTCTGCTCTTAAAGGGGAATTCCACCAAAAAAAATTATTTAACATATTTAACAGATCAAGGCGCAACTAGTCTCTCTTTGTGGCTGGCCAAAACTATTTCTGAACAGAGATATCCACAGGTAAAGATGAAAATTTGGTAGAGGTATTCGTCAAAAATGTATACCTCTACCTAGCTTCCTCATTTTTGAAAAACGACAGTGGTGTCAAGTGGGCGGGATGTTGCATTTGGAGATACCGCCCATGCTATGTGAAAGAGCCGTTGACCAAACTCAGAGAGAGAGAGAGAGAGAGAGAGAGAGAGAGAGGCGGGGAACCTGCTATTACAAATGTAAACAGTATTAGCTTGCGAGCTAGTTCAAAGAGTTCTTAGCTAAGTTATAACCAATTATTCCAGTACAATGGCTTCCAATGATTTTGTGGACTATACACTGGATGACAACACCTACCGAGAAATTTTACTTGATTCGGAGGTGGAATGCTTCTGTTTTGAGCCCGAATCTGGAGATGAATGTGCTACCAACCCGGACTGCCTCGGCCAGGTAAGCGAGTGGTGTACGTGTGGAAACTGTACAGAAATGCCAAATAAAATGGAAATGTTTGCTGCAATGAGTGGGACCGGGCACAGATTCATTTGTCATCTGTGGAGCAAGACACAGATGAAGAGAGAAGAGCCTCTGACAACATACCCTGATTCTGAACACCACATACCTAGGACACGTTCTTCTGGATCCCCGAAAAATGAACTGTCGTAAGACCCCCAGACCTAAGTTACCGTTAGAGGACCGGGAGGAGAAATTAGTTAGTGTTGCAGGCTAAATTAATGTCTGTATTTCCCCTGTCTTTCTCTGGAGACTCCAGCTAATGGTGGTGATATTTTTTTCAGTCGAACTGTAGTGGCTAGCTTGCCAGCGAGTAAAGTAGCCTCTCTCGAAGAACCGCTTCCAGGACTAGTAGTAATGCTAAGCCCCTCAGGTTGTATTCAGTGTCAACCTGTGACGCCCGCCCATGAACTGTTCACTCAGCCATTGTAGTTCCCAGTAAAGCAGGTGCCTGGTACATGCACAGTAGTTTGGGGCTATATCTCAGCTCCCGCTACAGGCAGAGTTGGCTGAGAGCTCATTTTAATCAGGAGGAGAGCTACTTTCCTACAAATCAAAGATAATTTTCCGGTGGAATTCCCCTTTAATCTCAAGAACCATATATTCCACACTACAAGGGGCATTCAGTAAAAATAAAATAAGTAAAACCTTTGAAAATTACGTTAAAGATTTAAGTACTTTTTAATACATTTTTTCTTCCAGGTCTCAGGAGGATACATATAAATGATTAGGCACTCTAAACTGGGGAAGGAGAAGAGGGGGGAAGCGTTGCCATTTTCTAAACTAATTAGCGCTCTGCTAATCAGGGTTTCTCCCTCATGGATTCCTTCACAACTCAGCCAGCTCCTCTCTCTATTTCTTTTTTTTTTTTTTTTTTTGGGACCCTACTTTTAAACTAATTCAAACGCTGCTTTCCACAACACTTGATTTTTTAATGCATACTCATTAACCCCCGGAGCGCTGGGAGATTTGTTCCCCGGGCTCGGACCCTTGTGTTTAAAGTACACCTGATGTTTGTGGCACGCAGAGCCCGGCCCCTGTGCATTCTTGCATTCCCAGTCAACAAAGTGCTGCAGCGAATTAAACGGACTGCAGTGTTGGGGCTTTTCCACACCAGCAGGGAACGAGTCCAGGTTTTTGGGCAAGCCCGGACTGGATGAAACCCCCCCCCCCCTCTAATCAGACCACATGATCAGCCAGCACCGCCCACCCAATAAAAGGCATGGGTTTGGAAACAAACAGGCAAGCGTTGAGCTTAATGCGCATTTGCATGGCTTATATCCCCATCACAGCTGCTGTCCTCTGGTCCCACTGCTACACTCTCAAAAACATTTAATTACAGAGATACAGTGCACAGTCAACTGCACTGAGAGCAGGCAAACAGAGAGGCCTACTCAGAGACTGGGGAGCTCACACCCCCCCCCCAGAAAGGGAGCGACCTGTGGGGTCATGAGGTCATAGATCATGCCCAAAGGAAGGGGAAGTGTTAGTCTCCCTGAGAGATTGCAGGACTAATGGAAAAAGGTCCATCCGCTCAGCCAATCACACCTGCCCCTGCAATCAGCTCAGCCAATCACACCTCCCCAAGCAATCAGCGCAGCCAATCACATCTCCCCCAGCAATCAGCTCAGCCAATCACACCTCCCCCTGCAATCAGCTCAGCCAATCACACCTCCCCAAGCAATCAGCTCAGCCAATCACACCTCCCCCTGCAATCAGCTCAGCCAATCACACCTCGCCCAGCAATACGCCCGGGGGTCAGAAATATCACTGACAATTCGAAACAATTCGAAACATTTGGTGGTGAAAAGCTTTACACGTATAACTTGCCACAGTATTACCCAGGGAGGGTTGCAATAAGCAGGGTTGTTCTTGTGTTAGTATTGATCCGTCAGTGCCAGCAGGCCATAAAGCGCTCTGATACCTCGACGGCACGGCTCGGCTTTTGGACAGCGAAGGGTACGGAAGGCAGCTTGCACTTCAGAGGGAAGCCTTTGACAGAGGATGTTAGAGAGAGGAGACCGGCCTACGGATGCAGCTGGGAATTCCACACACGGAGAAACAGAAAAGAAAAATCGAACCGAAAATTGGCTGAAGAAGAAGAAAAAAAAAAAAAGAGCATAAACTAGAATACATAAATAGAAGTGACAAACTCCTGCGGGCGAGGAGCCACGGGAGACGGTAGCAGCGAGGTGAATCGCCTGCAGGAGAAACCGCCATGCGGTCTCAATGATTTTACTTATTTATGCAGGTTTGATTTTTAACAAATGTTTTCCTGCTTTTTTGCACCTCTGGGGTGACATTTGTCCCTCTCCTCAGGGGGGATGAAAGCAACCCTGTCCTGCTGCATATAATAATATGTAACCCAGGTTACAGTCTGTGATGTTTTGGAATGATTTTCCTAAATTCTAAGTCACAGTTCTAGAACTCCATTGCTTTAAATTACCAGTAGTGAGTAATTCCAATCAAGAGTATTCTAATCACATAGGCCTATTTGTGATCTCACACCTTAAAGTAATACTGCAATCGCTTTTCTAAGCCCTTTTTCACAGCTTCAATTTGAACTTGGAGACGTGGGTAGGTGTGGTTATATGACGATGATGCCACAAGGTCATATTATGAATATTCATATGGTCAATGAGTGAAAGAGTGTGTTTTGGTGAACTGACTCAGCCCCCTTCCTGCTCTCTTCCACGGAGCTCTCTGCTCACTTTACTAGCCTATTTTTATGCTAAAGATTTCGGGACGTCACGAATCCCCGGAAATGCAGCGCATGGTAAGCCGACACAGAAACTCAGACGACACCCACTTCGACGCAATATGAGATTTTCGGATAAAAACTGTTGTGTATGATCATAGTCTAACCCAAAACATCGGTTTTCAACGCGAAAAGTCGGTTTTTGACTGCAGTATCACTTTAAAGTGTAGCGCCCAGCCTACGACTGAAGCCTCGGGTTCCAGTCCTGCTGTGCCCCCTAGGTTCAGATGTTTACAGAGACAATGGACAAGACAAATATCCCACTTAACTAATAATAACACAGGTTTACAATCAGCAGGACACGTACCCATTGAATTTGTGGCGGGAAATCTGCATAATATACTGAATACGAAAGCATTGCTTGTCTGACAACCGACCTGACTGATTATTAAAACTCCCGGGATGCGAAAATGCAATTTTCATACTTCGTGACACGCATAGCTATTTCTGACATTGCGTGAAGATAAATCATCCCTCAACAGACGTTAAATGTGCCTCATTAAGAACAATTAACGGCTCTTTAGAATTCAGGAGTTGCAATTATGGGACCGGAGCCAGTGTGTGGGGGAGTGGGGGAGGTAGAGGGGCCCTGTTCTAAACCAAACAGACAAGCGTGAGGATGATGGCGTCTAGCGGCGGGTTTAGAGGCTACGGGGGGGGGGGGGGGGGGGGCAGAGCGTCCACATCAGGGCTGATTCGCCGCTAGGGCAGATGGGAGACAGGGCTGTGAATCCGCCATCTGACACCGCCTCCGTACCTATGACTCAGCTGCCAATTTAAATGTACTCCTTTCATAACACACATAAATAAATTCAATGGGGACCCTGGCCTGGAAAACCAATGAGAGGAGGAGCAGGGATCCAGACGGCCAATGAGAGGAGGAGCAGGGATCCAGACGGCCAATGAGAGGAGGAGCAGAGATCCAGACGCCCAATGGGAGGAGTAGCAGGGATCCAGACGGCCAATGAGAGGAAGAGCAGGGATCCAGACGGCCAATGAGAGGAGGAGCAGAGATCCAGACGCCCAATGGGAGGAGGAGCAGGGATCCAGACGCCCAATGGCAGGAGGAGCAGGGATCCAGACGGCCAATGAGAGGAAGAGCAGGGATCCAGACGGCCAATGAGAGGAGGAGCAGGGATCCAGACGGCCAATGGCAGGAGGAGCAGGGATCCAGACGGCCAATGAGAGGAGGAGCAGGGATCCAGACACCCAATGGGAGGAGGAGCAGGGATCCAGACGGCCAATGAGAGGAGGAGCAGGGATCCAGACGGCCAATGGCAGGAGGAGCAGGGATCCAGACGGCCAATGGCAGGAGAAACAGGGATCCAGACAGCCAATGAGAGGAAGAGCAGGGATCCAGACGGCCAATGGCAGGAGGAGCAGGGATCCAGACGGCCAATGGCAGGAGAAACAGGGATCCAGACAGCCAATGAGAACAGGGGCAGCTGCACTTTTGTACACTGCCTTCTCAGCCAGGGCTCACAAAAATGAAATTTACTGCAATATCCTGTAAATATGTGGACTTTTTGGAAAATAAAATGATACATAGCATTTCACCGCAATGTATTTTTAAAAATTGCACTCCAGTCTGTGACAGCACAAATAATTTTCCCGCATAATCATATTGCAAAATGTTGCAATATCCTGATGATATATTTGAATTCAATACACTGTAGCATATTCCATTTCGGGAAGGTTTTCTAAAGTGTGGATCACTTTGTTAAATCAATGGATGAAATTACAAAGTAGGTATTACGGTAAGCATAAGCAGAATGCACTCATCTCTACTGGGCAGGTGGGAGACGGGAAAAGATGTTTCATTAAGAGGATGAACCCCTCACCCCTGCTACTGCGCTACACTGAACGAGATCAAACCTGAACTGGGGGGGGGGGGGGGCTTAATATTGAGTTGCACTGGATTTGCAATCCGCTCATCCAAGAAATTTAATAACATGTGACCGTTTCGACCTCCCTTGGCAATGGGCGGTGTGCAAAAGCAAGGGCGGGAACTCCGACTCGGAATGAGCCAAAGCGCGAACGCAAACGCCGGACCGGAGCCGTGACGTTTTCTGCATGTTGTTTCACAAGAACAGCGCAAACCCGCTATCGCCGATTGGCTAACAGCAGGCTGAGAGGACCACGCCCACCTCTTCAGCGGCGCTCAGGGAATATCACGTGTCCGCCATTTGAATCCAGACCCCATAAAGCCAATTAAAACTCACTTATAAAAGTCAGGGCCCTGATGTATGTCTCCCCCACCCAGAGCCTACCCTCCACCCTCCACCCTCCACCCTCCACCCCCAAAATAAAGCAACAGAACTCCCAGTGGCATCCTATCCCCAGTCTCACAGGACATACATTATTTACACCACATCTATGTGATATTGCATACATAATAAATTTGGGAAGCAATCACAAGCCATAATGGCGGGAGACAGCCACCTCTGCTTGCGGCTCTGCTCGCACACTTAGTGAGGATCATTATATGTGGGAGTGTTTATATCTGCCGCCTCTTTCAAAGGGCAAAACAGCGGTGCGTTCATCTCCTGTAAGGATGAAACCATGACAACCTGGAATAAAGCGTCCGGCGTCCCGGGGAGTGTTCTTTTGTGGGCCGACCGTTCCGATTGGACCGTCAAACAGGAAACGGAGCGAAAGCAACAGGCGTCGCACATACAGGTCACCCCATCGCACGAGACGGCACCGCGAGAGAACTCAAATATCAGTTTTCAACATTTAATATTTCCTGTTCTGCGTGAATGCCTCACACGTCACATGTTTTGTGTGCTCTGGGTTATGAGAGAGGAAGCAGTGGTCAAACGGAGTGTGTTTTGGACTGCGGTTGGAATGCAGTCACAAGGACCTCTTAATGTCTGACTTGCGTAGTCGCACT
>CM056377.1:5054719-5069719 GCA_029718625.1 Synaphobranchus kaupii | reverse complement strand
ATCGATTCCAGTGCAATACATACAGTACACGGGTCATTTAACCCAGAGCACGTACGCACTGGCAGCTAAAGAGCTCTGTATTCCAGAGTCACATCCAATCAAACACCAGAACCGGTGCAAAGCCACAGAAACAACAAACCAAGCAGCTGAGGCCTATTGAATCAATGTCAATTTTGGGTAAACGTGTAAAATGAACTGTACCTTTCACAAACAGAGCAGAATGTATGTGAGGCTTATTGGAAGCTACTAAACATTCCCACGGCGTAGATGTGAGAGACAGTCTATGAGTGCTTCTCCAGAACACAAACCAGCAAGATTAATCCACTCAGAAGACCCATCTCACCCCCCCCCACCCCCTACTTCCCCCTCACACAACCACCCACTTAATAGTTCTCACGTTAAACGAGAAAGCAACATGGAGTCCATTTAATTGCTTCAGATGGCCAGAGATATTGGAGGCGTGCGTGCTCAATTCCGGCACACAGGTACTACAGGGAATCGTTGGCCAAGATTAATTTCCCATTAATATGTCACTTTTACCATTTCAACTGCGCCGCCTTCCTCCGTCTCAGAGTCGCGGGGGGCGAGGGGGGGGGGCAGTTGCATATTTGCAGCCACATTACCATGATGGAGTGGCAGAACATCACCTCTCAACAAAATGAATTTAAACCGAAGCAAATAAATAAATAAGAAAGCAGACACTGGGAACAGTGTCAGTGTCCCTGAAAGCACAGACGGCGGTACTGTACCGCCGCAAACCAAGCTTGGCTTTTCAGCAGCAATGCCGCCGCATGTTCTACACGGGATATACCGCGTTACGATGCGTGGTTTTGACACCGTTCCAGGAGAAGCAGGAATGTCAGGCCAGCTCGACACGCGCTCTTCCTTCCCGTCGGAGCTGAAGGCTGAGGCACAAAATGAAGGAGATGATTTTCTCCCTCCTTCAGTTTGAAGTGTTTCTCTGCTTGGCGCAGGGCTGTTTCGGGGCACAGAGTTGCTTTAAACTGGATTTGAAGAGGCCTTCCTAGAGCTTACTGTGTGGGATGTAGAGTGTATGAGAAGGACCTCACAGTGGGAAAGAGAGTCAGTGGAAGTGCATTAGTCTTACTTTACAGCAATTAAAGTAGACGCACAAAGCAGCTGTCCTTCTGCGTCTTGCCAGGGGAAGAATCTATTTTTAATCCAGCATTTTTTATTTATTTTTTATTAATTTATTTTTTTTAAACCCTGCCATGGTCATCAAGTTGGTAGCCCATAAACATGAGTTTGCCACGGCTCTCCAGATCTTCCTCGCTGTGATTCGTCACCCAGCTCCACGGAGACGGGACTCGCTCGGTTTGACCCGTTGGGGAGGAAAGAGCGATGTGGTCACGGTGCAGGTGTCAAACACATTCCGCCCTCCTGCCGGAGTGAGAAAGTGAGCTACTTTCACACCTAATCACACCGACAATGTCCTGTCGAGAGTTTCATTTTCTCACAAAAAGGATGCAAACTACTGAGTCAAATAATTGCATTGCATCCTTCAGTGGGAGGTGGGGGGGTGGGGGTCGGCTTATTATGGGCTCTGTACAATTGCACCGTTTCCGTGGCGACTGCGACCTCCAAGCCAAAATTGCAGCCTTAATCATAATTACCAATGTGACGCCGGCAGAATTTCAATCTTCAATGCGCAGTCATTAAAAATGCCTCCGAAATACTCCTGGCCAGAAGTGTCTCACGGCTGTAATCAAGTTCAGACGGGCTACAGTGACTCATTAATGCATTATTAACCAACCCGAAACAACGGGGGGAAAGTTCTAGAACCCGGAGCGCTGCACCGTTTTTTCCGCTGGTGAGCCGTGTCCCTCCGTGACTTTGTCTCCATCCACAAAGGGCACCTGAACAGCTCCACTAGACTCCACAGGGCTACACTTGCTCAAAATGACATGGTGCTTAACAAATGCCATTCATATTTTTAGCACACCATTTTAGAGGTACTGTAATTGTAGCCTGATTGACCGGGGGAGAAAGGGCCCAGCAAAAAGAGAGAGAAAGAGAGAGAGAGAAAGAGAGAGAGAGAAAAGAAAAGTCCAGCTGGCTGTGCTGTGTGAGAGACCCCATCGACTTCTCTAAAGTGGCGGGGGCTGCGGTGGCTTCAATACCTCACCTTCGCCGCTATTCACAAGCAATCTTATGTAAACCGTTACATAAACGCTTCATTAATTCAGCAACACTGCTGTAAATGACCAGCACAAAATGTGCTTCTGATTACGGTCTGTTCTAAGATTCTACCGTCATATGGAATATGACTACATAAACGAGAGGGCTCGGCTGTAATTATCATCTGGGGCACGCACTTCAAATTTCAATCAATATTCATCAGCGAAACATAAGCTTTTCAAAAGCATTGCGATACCCTTTTTATTTTACACTGCCAATAAATGTAGTTTTATATATATATATATATATATACACATATATATATACACATATTTTTATTAAGCAGTGGCATTCCAAACTAAAGCTGTTTAAATATGCATGTTTATATTCTGAGTGCACGCAGTGCGAGCAGTGTTTTTACAATAACAGCGACCGTTTTCTCGCTGTTGGGTTAGGAGAAACAAGCCCAACGCTGGCACTTCATCCTCGGCTCTTTCTCTGTTTTACTTCCAAATTGTCTCAGCAAGACCGACCTCGATGACCCTTTTGTTTTGCTTGACTGGACAGCTATAAACTGACGCAACCGCAGTATCGTAATACACGCCTGAAACACGGACCATCGCACGGGAAGCAAAATTAAAATAATGATCATGATAATGCAAATATTCTGCTGAAAAATAACCTCCAGGTTGGATTTATTCTAATAAAGGAGAAACTGACAGCACAGAGCCTGAATTAGTTAGAATACGGTCTCAGTTGTGTACGACGGTTACCTGATAAGTACCTGGGTATGTTGCGTAAAATAAGTAGTTCAGAGACCTTTAGTTCATCTCTAAAGATGCGTAAGATTTCAGGTATAAATAAAGCAGGCCTTAAGGTCCCAGTGCTCTCAGTATACTAGGGATTCTCTGAGGAGATATGGGCATTGAGCAATAATTAGATTTTATCATAAATGAATGGACATGGGAACACTAATATAATGAGGATGTTGACAGCAGTGAGCACCCCGACTGTTTCCTATCTACCACTGTCTTCATTCATTTTACAATTCAGCAAGTTCTGTTTTTTTGTTTGTGCAGTCATGACGTTTTTTCGCTCCTCTTAAGAAATCGGATGTGTTTTGCTGTAAAACTACTCTCTTGAGCAATTTCACACCACCACAAGCTATACTTCAAGTACTGCTAGCCCATTAAACTAATGCATTGCAATTTATTTTGAAATATTTTATGTGAAAAAAACGTCTCTGTATAAAAGTGCACAGAAAATTGCGAAGTTTAAGCTCACCCTTGATGAAAGATTCCCTTTTATTCAAATGAACGTGTTTCAAAGTTTCAAACTGAACATCGCTAATGCACATGGAGCTGCATTAAAGCTGATTGCAGTCCAGCATTCGCCACTTTCTCCTGGCTATAAACATGCTCGCACAACATCCAGAGGCAAGCATAATTACACATCCATTTTGTAACCCGCTTACTCCTGGTCAGGGTCACGGGTGGAGGGGGGCTGGAGCATACACTGGGTGAAAGGCAGACCCTGGATAGGTCACCAGTCCATCGCCGGGCCCACACAACATTCACTCACACATTCATACCCCAAGGACACTTTAGACTCTCCAATTAACTGAACCTACATGCCTGCGTGTCTTTGGACTGGGAGGAAACCGGAGTACAAAGTTCACACAGAAAGGCCCTCAGACAGGATTTTTTATTTATTTGTAAATTTACAGATTTGTTGTCTGTTCTATACTTTTATACAGCCTTAGCTGAGGGCAGGCGTGTGTATGCGATGTCCTTGTGATACATTGTCATTAACAGTTCATTCCAATTCACGTGTGTGTATTTGCCTCCCAGTAAGCAGTATATCAATGTACCCCATTACATAATACAGATGTGTACCCCATTAAATAATACAGACAGCGCCCCAGGATGGGGTCTCCTGCATTACTCCAGTCAGGGCGTCTCAGGTGTATTTCCTTAGGGGCGTGGCCTACCTTGGAAGTTGCCGGCAGACAGGTAGAGCCAGGTGAGAGCCGGGATGAAGAGCAGGGCGAGGGAGGCAGCAAGGAACTTCCTGCGCCCGCGACACATTCCCAGCATCCTCTGCGGTGCGGACGGCGGTCTCGGGGAGGGGCGTGAGCTCTATGTGGGCAGCAGCTGGTTGCCGGGGAGACACATGGTACAGTCTGGGGAAGAGGGAGAGCGTGGGTAATCAATTTACAGCGTCCACACACTCCCTAGAAATACCCCCTATTCATGTCCAACCTATTCCACCTGTGTCCTTTCACCTGCCCGACCCGATGAAGAGATCCCAGGGAAGCACAAGGTCCTTCCTTTGTCTCACACATTGCAATAAATGCCTGTCTTACAAGTGTTTCATTCTTGTGAAGAGACTTAAAAATCTTATTTAAAAAAAATAATTAGCTTAGAAAATTGAAAATATTAGCTTGTTTTAAGTTACTTTTTCCTTGACAACTGAAATGATCTCACCCCATTGGCAAATCAAACTGTCTTACATCATCAGCAATCTTTTGGTCTTGTTTAGCAAAAAGGTTATAAAGTCTAAATCAGAGGTGGGCAATTCCAGTCCTGGAGGGCCGGTGTGTATGCAGGTTTTTGTTCCCACCAATTACCCTGGCTAAATGAGCTAATTGGCTGTTTACACCAACACTGGTATATTAGATCACATTAAAATGTTTCATATAGGGACACAAGAAGTCTTCGGCTGTCATTCCTGTGCTTATTAAGAATTGTAGCTAAAATATCAGACGGCGTAAACATTAGGGCTAATTAGGTAATTAAGGCCAGAAGTTGGCATGAAAACCAGAAACAGATACGGCCCTCGTTGCCCACCTCTGGTCTAAATATAAGACTAAAATACTTGTTAAGATTGACTTATTTTTTGGTTTTGCAGTGCAATCAATATCAAACTGAAGATGTAGAAATGTGTGAGGCGTATAATGTAGTTTACATGCGATAAACACCAAACAATAAAACAAAGGCAAGGCTTCTAATTCAAATAACGGCCGTTACTTCACAGGTCCATCAAATTTAAACACATTAAACGTAACAAAGTATTCTCAATTACAATATTGTGTGTTAAAAACCTACAGTCACAGTCAGAAAAAACTGTCACAGTCATTTTCAATTCCAGCTTATCTTAAAAAAAAAAATCGAGAACTGTTGCTTGTGTTTTTCCACTGAATTTGCGGTCAAAAATAATGTTAGTAGTACAAATATGTAATGTAAATGCACTTGAATGCGTGCCATAATCCACACACTGCAAAAATAAGATGTCTTTCTTTGGTACACATCTGACTTCGAAACAAAGTTAGGACAAAGACTGTCGGTTCAGCAGGAACTCGGCCTTGACAAGACCACAGGGACGCCATCCCGCTAAAGCCAGCTCGCGCTAATCCACAATGTGACCACTGGCTTACAAGAGCCATCATTTTTATTTTCAAAAGAAATGCCGAACAGCAGCACTGAAGCCTCATTATCCAGGACATTAATAAATCCCTCTCCATTATGGACACATTTTGTCCAATTAGCCAGCTGACCCCAGTCGATTTTTAATCAGAAGAAAAGGCCCCGGTGGCAGCAGGATGCTCCATCGGCATCGGGGCATTTTTTTGGATTCCTTTCGGCGAGGATGACTTTCGCCACGTCCCACGTCGGCCGTGGCCATGAGCCAGAAAACACCCCATTGCTCATGTGCACATGGACATAAATTCATTTTAGGCCCGACTCCCCCCCCCCCCCCCACCCCGCCGTCCTTCATGTAAACGGGAACATTGAGGGCCTTGGCGGGTTGAACAAGGCCACGCGAGATCAGACAGGACCACAGGGCATAAACCCCAAGAATAAACCCAGAGAATAATTTGGAGCGATTCATTAACCTTTCCGCCCTTGCGCTATACGAGACCTCAGATTAATATTGCGATCTCCATTAATAATGCGCTGCTTCCCCCCGTTAAGAGGACCGGGCACGGTTAGCGGAGCGCTTTCACGCAGGGCAAGATCAAAGGCCAGGGATAGGGGTCGTCCTGAACGATGATCCCGCCACCCCCGCCAATGAAGAGCACACACCGTGACTGGGGCCTGAGTACAGCAGGAGGGAACAAGCGGGGTGGGGGCTGATGAGACGCAAATTCTACCGTCCCAGTCGGCCTTGGTTCAATGTCAGCCCTGAACCTGACAGTCCACCAGAGGCTACAATATTCTACATCACCCCCTCCCCATTCCACTGAATAAAATCTCCTCACTCACTCACTCTCTCTCACTCTCACTCTCACTCTCACTCTCACTCTCACTCTCACTCTCACTCTCCACTCTCACTCTCACTCTCACTTCATTACAATCATTTGGCAGACGCTTATATCCAAAGCGACATACAATAAGTGGTAACCATAGAGGTAACCAATAGAGGTACCTATTCTGTCTCAAAAACATACAGGAAGTGATGATAACAGATCATGGATAGTCTGAGAGAGACTACAGCTCAGGGGGAGTGTCGGAGGCCTCTCCACGTGCACGGCCAGACCGCCACCAAAGGACTCGGCCTCACCAGTGGCAGAGAAGACACAGAGAAATGTCAAAATGACTGTCGCTAACCTTATCTTGTATGCCTCTAGTGTAACATTTGTACACATAAGTATGTTTTATCAATTTATACAGAACACAAACAATAATAATAATAATAACAAAAACACTCAAAGGTACGACAGTAGTGCCACATGCTGCATTTGGACCGGTCCAGTTTCCGAACAAGTACAGCAAACCGAAAGAAAAAAAAACAACAAACAAAAGCCTATAAAAAGAGTAAAAAAATCCCCAGCTGACATTCAGTCTAATATACAGTACAGGGAGATCATCATGGATTCAGATTAAACAGGACATGACCAATGAGAGGCCCTGCGGCACAAAGCCGCTGCGAGACCGCGACCAAGAAAAGCCTGTTTTGTATTTCGTTGCCGTTGTTGTTGGTGTTTAAAGAAAACAGAAGCAGTCATTTGCCGTGAAGGTCAGGCAGTGGAGGCGTGTGAGCTGGATTCAAACTCGCAGCTCCGCATTGAACAGAAGCCGCTTTGCCCCTGCGAGCTGCGCCACACGTGGCTCCCCAGCGTGAGAAGCCTTCGCTCGGGGTCAGAGGGCAGCGCTCACAGCACGCGGGATTTTGGGTGACTGATAGTGGTGGTCATCCTCCTCTTCCTCCTCTTCTTCCTCCAGCAGCAGCCCGTACCTCTCCGGGCCCTCACAGCCTACGCCTCAGCTACGAGTCAGAGAAGCGCAGCACCTTCCTCATCATGAGCTCTGCCATTTCAGGGAGAAGTCTCCCAAAAATAGATCGCCCCATCAAACAGCGCAAAACGTCTCTCTGACGCGAGTCAAAGCCACCGTGGCAAGTCTCCGAATGAACGCACCGACCGCTTCTGTAAGTAAAAATATACACGACAGTCACTCACACGCAGGTTACGCATTGTTTGCAAGATATGTTGAACTGAAGATTCCAGATGTGTGAACGGTCCCTGTCATTGGATGAGGCCCCCCAAGGGGGGCGTGTCCAGCTGAGACCGCCCCTAAAAGGACCACGATGGAAATAAGCCGGTGGCTTTTTTGTGTTTTTATCCTTTTGATGAATCTGTGGATACTCTGGCTAGAGGGACCCACTTTTACTTTAAAAATGATTCAAATAAAGAATTTCAATCAATTGATCAATCGATGCGATTGACTGAGCCGACTCCCGGACAGACAAACGGATACAGCAGGCAGAGCTAGGCATTCCCACATTGGGGGGGTATGAAACTGGGTAATGAAAAGCTCTTAAGATGAGTAAAGGTACTCAGGTGCAAAGAGATGTATATTCAACACTAAACTTGGAGAAGGATAAAAAAAAGGGCCTCTCCCCCATCGGCACCGCTGGGTACAGAGCCCTCTCCCGCCATCTTCCATTTCTCCAGAGAAGCCCGTCCCGCCTGCTATACAGGGCCCGCCCGAACACCCATAATCCTCTGGGAGAGCCGCAGCTTCCTGCCACCGTCTGAACCTCTTATCGGTTGGCTCAGGAAGCCGCGCGCTAAGCGGTTTCGCTCTCCCCCCGGCACCGCCCGGCGGATTTTAAACGCAGCTTGGGCCGGACGTGAGCAGGGGACCCGCAGTTTAACTCGGAGAGGGAGAGAGAGAGAGAGTAATTACCTTCAGATGAGCCTGGCCTGTTTCCACCCGGCCAGCACTAAGCGCAAACTGTGCTGCGCTTGAGAAGCCATCTTCATTTTTACGAGTGCGTCATTAGTTTCTTTGACTTAAGTCGAGCGCAAAAATTACACAGGCAGTTCCGTGAGTTTTACTCATATTTAGACAGCTCCCCGATACCAATCCTGCCTCCAGTCTGGACCGGGTGAAAGGAACCGGGACAACTTCAGCCCATAAAGTATGTATCCTGTGGGACAAGGTCCAGCTCATGTCTTTATCTGAATAGTGGGTGAATTCATTGTGACATCACCATCTCCTAGTGAGCATCTAACTGTATGTGAGGAGAGAAGGAGGCCACGCCCCGTACCCCGGTCCTCACTCCCTACCCCACTGCTCCAGAAATGGCAGGGGGATGAGAGGAGGAGAGGGAGCGCCCGGAGAGAGCGCCCCTGGGAGGGCACCGTGCGCCCTGAAGCAGGCTGGCTGACTCCCCAGGATGAGAGCACCCAACTGAGCACCCAACTGCCAACTGAGCACCCAACTGAGCACCCAACTGCCAACTGAGCACCCAACTGAGCACCCAACTGCCAACTGAGCACCCAACTGAGCACCCAACTGCCAACTGAGCACCCAACTGAGCACCCAACTGCCAACTGAGCACCCAACTGCCAACTGAGCACCCAACTGCCAACTGAGCACCCAACTGAGCGTGCAGCACTGCCGTCTCATCAAAGGACACACACACAAACCCGCGCGTGCGCACACGCACACTCGCACGCACGCGCAGGCACACGCACACTCACACACACACACGGACACACGCACACGCACAGGCACACACACACACACACACACACACACATCTGTGAGAACCCACATACATAAAAAGGCTCCTACAAATGGAAATTAGAGGAACAGGATCTTTCCAAAAAGTCTCAGTTCTCCCCCAGAGCAGCCCCCCCCCCCCCAAAGCCCGACACAAATAAACACGTCCGGTGACTTTTCACCTGTACTAAACACCTTGCCCATGTGCCCTTGCCTATAGGGCCCGCAGCATTTCCCTGCACTGACATCAAGCCAATTAAAACAACACTGACATTAAGTTACATGGCAACAAATGGCGACTCTCTCTCTGACAGGGGGTGGGGGGGGGGAGTCAATGACACTATTGTCAGTGCCGTGGAACCGTCTCGTCTCCCCGATTTGTGACGGATTTTGCCTCCGGTCCTTACGGACCTCTGGGTGCTCCTCTGCTGTGCGAAACGCTGGAGCAAAAAAAACATTTTTAAATTAAAAAGGACAAAAGCGGTGTTATTTATTACACTGTCTCCTTAGCAGGCAGGAGGCCTGGTGCTAATATGCGGAAGGCAATTCCACCACAATTTACACCTGATTTACGCAACCAGGCGCATGCTGTCCACAAAGATAAGAGCATTGGAGAGTTGTGCTTTCATATTTAGAGGTTAATTTCCTTAAGGGGGGGGGGGGGCAAAGCAAACAGCGGTTATTAATTGATGGCGGCTTACAGAACTGGAGCCATTACATTACATTACATTACATGGACATTACATTACAGAACTGGAGCATTACATTACATTACATTACATTACATGAACATTACATTACAGAACTGGAGCCATTACATTACATTACATTACATTACATGGACATTACAGAACTGGAGCCATTACATTACATTACATTACAGAACTGGAGCCGATACCAAATGCAATCAAAAAAGCAAACACATGGGGTGGCTGGGGGGGTGGGTAGGGGGATAATCTCTTTAAAAGATTTTTTAAAAAGATAACGAAAACAAAAAAAGCCTGCAATTTGTCATGGATGTGAAAATAGTTTTAAAATCACTCCAGCTTCAGTATAGCATGTCCATGCTCACCCACCAGGGGGCGCAAGAATTAGGAGCAGCACAGGATACTGAGGAGCAGAGTGGGTGTGTTACATCCTTGCTGCAGAGGGGCATGACTGAACACAACCCCCCGCCCCTCCCCGCCCCGAAACGCCACCGTGACAACACATGACACAAGGACAGACGAGAAAGGGTCAGAAACGCAGCCCATGCGAGACGAACTTTGGCTCTTTCTCCAGCCTGTGAGAGAACCACAGCGTAGTACTGAAACACAAGGAGGCCTCAAGCGGCACATCTTTTGGGAATATCTGCCCAGTCGCTCTCAGAACACACATATTACCTGTGGGCGGAAAAAGCACCCAAACGCAAGAAAAATAAAAAAAAATAAGATCAAACCCAGAAGCTGTAAGAACTGCAGTCTTTACTGAGCTGATTTAGTCTCAGATAATATCAGGGTTTGGTCTACATGGTCCGCTGGGAAATGTAGTGGGATTTGAGCTGTAAAAGTGGCTTTGGTTTCTAAACTAATTATTATTAACCTGCACAAACTCACGCTGAATTACTTTTATTTTACACATAATTTTCAGAACAGCTGAGATGTTGAAGGTAATGTAGGAGTCAGTCAACCATAGATATACCACACACACACACACACACACACACACACGCACACACGCGCACACAGAAATAGACACACACACACATACGCACGCGCGCACACACACACAGCTTAAGAACACAACAACTTGGCTAACAGTGCTGTGGGTTTTTATTTTAGCTGCAGTTTAACAGGATCTGAGCGCTAACAGTGCTGTGGGTTTTTATTTTAGCTGCAGTTTAACAGGA
Source organism: Synaphobranchus kaupii (assembly GCA_029718625.1). Classification (NCBI taxonomy): domain Eukaryota; kingdom Metazoa; phylum Chordata; class Actinopteri; order Anguilliformes; family Synaphobranchidae; genus Synaphobranchus; species Synaphobranchus kaupii. Next base: position 5,058,679 of record CM056377.1, on the reverse strand, counting down.
TCTGAGCACTAACACAGTGCTGTGGGTTTTTATTTTAGCTGCAGTTTAACAGGATCTGAGCACTAACACAGTGCTGTGGGTTTTTATTTTAGCTGCAGTTTAACAGGATCTGAGCGCTAACAGTGCTGTGGGTTTTTATTTTAGCTGCAGTTTAACAGGATCTGAGCGCTAACAGTGCTGTGGGTTTTTATTTTAGCTGCAGTTTAACAGGATCTGAGCGCTAACAGTGCTGTGGGTTTTTATTTTAGCTGCAGTTTAACAGGATCTGAGCACTAACACAGTGCTGTGGGTTTTTATTTTAGCTGCAGTTTAACAGGATCTGAGCACTAACACAGTGCTGTGGGTTTTTATTTTAGCTGCAGTTTAACAGGATCTGAGCGCTAACAGTGCTGTGGGTTTTTATTTTAGCTGCAGTTTAACAGGATCTGAGCGCTAACAGTGCTGTGGGTTTTTATTTTAGCTGCAGTTTAACAGGATCTGAGCGCTAACAGTGCTGTGGGTTTTTATTTTAGCTGCAGTTTAACAGGATTCTGAGCGCTAACAGTGCTGTGGGTTTTTATTTAGCTGCAGTTTAACAGGATCTGAGCGCTAACAGTGCTGTGGGTTTTTATTTTAGCGGCAGTTTAACAGGATCTGAGCGCTAACGCGTTGTTGTCGAGCCCTCTGGGGTCTGACAGCCTTTAGCTGTGAGAGAACAGGGGCCGTAAATAACGCAGCAGAGGCTAAGCCGCCATGTCGCAGATCAAAGTGGAATCCATGATGGCAGAGAGAGGAGCACTGGCCTGTGTGTAGGGAGGGGGGGCACCAGGTAAATACCCCCCCCTCCCCCAGCACCACCTGGACCCATGCATCCACCTTTAAAGACATAGAGGAGACGAAAAGCCCACAATGTCCACAGTGTAGCATAGCACACTACTAAACAGTACGGGCGGTCGTACCCACATTGAATCCAAGTGCTAAGCGAGAAGCTCTTCAGCAGCAATGAAGTATCTACCCACCGATAAACAGATAACGCAGCGCATGTGTGTCCACAAGGGAGCGTGCTAAACAGTGAATACAATAACACAGTGCTCATTGTCATGGTTATAACGGGGCTTTCGCAGGAAAGGCCATGGATGTAGTCCAATCAGGGGGCAGCGTTGTTCTGTAAGCTGTAGGCTGTGGATTGGCATTGACGGCTTTATCAGCATTTAGTGTTGTTTTCGGGAGGAGATCAGCAGCCAGGTCCCTGAACTGATCAGGCCCCTATAGGCGGACAGGGCAAACTCACACAGCAGATACTGGCCCTTATGGGCGGACAGGACAAACTCACACAGCAGAGACAGGGCAAACTCACACGGCAGGGACAGACCCCTATAGATGGACAGGGCAAACTCACACAGCAGAGACAGGTCCCTATGGCGGACAGGGCAAACTCACACGGCAGGGACAGACCCCTATAGATGGACAGGGCAAACTCACACAGCAGAGACAGGTCCCTATGGGCGGACAGGGCAAACTCACACGGCAGGGACAGACCCCTATAGATGGACAGGGCAAACTCACACGGCAGGGACAGACCCCTATAGATGGACAGGGCAAACTCACACGGCAGGGACAGGCCCCTTATAGGCGGACAGGGCAAACTCACACGGCAGGGACAGACCCCTATAGATGGACAGGGCAAACTCACACGGCAGGGACAGGCCCCTTATAGGCGGACAGGGCAAACTCACACGGCAGGGGACAGACCCAGATCAAACACAGTGCTTTATACTGTATGCCTCCACACTGTGACACAGACACTTCAATCAATAACTAATTAAAAGCTATTTGTTGCAGAATAAAAATGCTATTGGATTATCGGCTCTTAAATATATGCGACTATGCCAGATGGCAAGAAAAACTCCAAGCATCCAAGCTGGCGGTAGTGAATATTCAATAAGTGCTACAAGTGGCAGACTAAGAACAACACATCCAAAGGACAGGATTTCAGCTACAGCACAACCAGTCACCAGTTTCCACATACCAATCCCTACACAGAGAACCTTTATTTTAACATCATTTATCCCCTTAACTGGCCCGTATTCAGGAAGTATCGTTACTGGCCCGTATTCAGGAAGTATCGTTTTTTACGGACATTTTCAATCAATCTGGTAAGATAATCGGCATTTAACAAATCGGCACATGCGGAGGCATTAGACAAAGAAAAAGCACCTATTGCGACTACATGTTCTCGTGGGAAAAATGTATTGACTTTGTATTTTGACCGCATTTTGTGCCATTGACTTGCATTGAAAAAACGGACCTACGTATACTGGAGCCAATCGCACTGGCGCCAGAGAGCAACGCTCTCAACAAGACCAGAAAGTGAGCTTCAACAGCAAAAGCCCGGTTTTGTCACCTTGCACAAACTTTAGAAGAGCCAGAGCCAGTGCGGCTGAAAAATCGTGAAATTCAATAATTTCAGTCGATGTAAACTCATCCTGTGTGGACAGGACGAACGGCGGCTCCTTCCGCACAGCCAGAGTGGAACCTCCACTCGCCCCTGCGAAACAAAGTCCACCAAACACCGTCTGGTGAAGTCAGCATCCGGTCTCTCGGGACACTGCCTGTAAGACAGCTTGTTTAAAAAAAACCTGCTGGCTTCAGAGGGTCATTAATTCTGACAGACGGGAGTGTGTCTGGATGGTTTTTCGGGCCCCTGTGATGTCTTTTGATGATACGCAGAGAGGTGCTGGCCACGAGATAACCCCCGGCTACGCCCACAGAGCGTCCTGCGGTGCCCCATCACACCAGTTTGGCCCGGGCATCGTCAGTACCAACAAACTGAACCACTACCACCCTTCTGAAGGACAGAAATTAATTACCACTGTTGCTACTACTATTATTATTATTATTATTATTATTATTATTATTATTATTATTATTATTAATAAAATATTCACCTTGTGAAGAACAATTCAAGAATATTAGGCTACTTCTCAAATCACTGTACATGTACAGTAGATTCAATAAAATAATATAATAGTAAAAACATAGTGATTCAAAGAGGAAACTACAGATAATAGGTTAGATTATAAGAAGAATTATAATATCCCCCCCCCCCCCCCCCCCACCCCCCCCCCCCCAAAGGATCTTGCTTTCAAGTGTCAACAGACTACACGGCACAATTATCATACTAAAAGACCTTGAAGCACTAAACAAATTGGGAAAGATGTGAAGAGACAGGTGGTGTGGTGTGCGAGTCTTATTGAGCCCTGGCACAGAAACAGATATTTCATAAAACATACGCCATTTAATATCGATTTAATGTTAAAAGCATTGCATAAGTACTGGATATTTTGAGTATTAAATTGTGCATTATGTAGTAATGTAAGTGTATTGTAAGCTTGGTCAGAACCTCATTATTGCTTTCTCCATTCAGAAGATGGGTGTACAAGCCTTTTGGGGGCAATTTTAGGGGCAATGGAGAGGGGGCCCCATTGGCTTGACCCTTCCAAAATCACAACAGGGTGCTGTATTTAAAAACACACACTAGAAGTCAGTGGCGGACTCAGGCTGTTTGAAGGGCAGGGGCGAAAAGAAAAAAGGGCACCTACTGCATGACATGGGGCCCCATCAGCGCCCAAAAAGCATCGCTATGATGCGTTATGTGTGCTGAAATAGGCTTCGTCCTTGATTAACATTATGTAGGCAATCCAGAAAGGGCACCCTTTGGGACACTGTTATGTAGTGGCAGCATAGAGGGCACTTTATCACGGCACTGTTTACCTTTGGAAGGGCATCCATAGGGATTGTCAACTTTAGACAATTGGAAGGGCACCAATAGGGCACTGCATCACATTTTATCCACTAATAGAGCACTCATTAAGACATGTTATTGTATTTTCTTGCTATGTTTTCCTATGTGAAGGGCAGCCAATAGGGCACATACTCTCGTTTTCGCCACTCAAGAGGGCACTTAAGCGCAATGTTTTC
>CM056377.1:5032583-5054219 GCA_029718625.1 Synaphobranchus kaupii | reverse complement strand
GCAACACTCCAGCCGTGAGTCAGGTGACCCAAAACACCTCCCAGGTTACCCCAGCTCCTCCTCTCCTATCTCACACATCCTGAGTGTGTGTGTGTGTGTGCGTGTGCGTGTGTGTGTGTGTGTGTGTGTGTGTGTGTGTGTGTGTGTGTGTGTGTGACTCACTAGGCAATAGGTGACTGACTCCAGGAGCCAGAGGAACATGGAGGAGTGATTTCTCCCTCTGACTCATTTTGGTTTCAGTTTGCTACCCCCCCCCCCCCACAAAACACAGCTTAACACACTCATCTCATCCCTAAACACAGCTTAACACACTCATATCATCCCTAAACACAGCTTAACACACTCATCTCATCCCTAAACACAGCTTAACAAACTCATCACATCCCTAAACACAGCTTAACACACTCATCTCATCCCTAAACACAGCTTAACACACTCATATCATCCCTAAACACAGCTTAACACACTCATCTCATCCCTAAACACAGCTTAACAAACTCATCACATCCATAAACACAGCTTAACACACTCATCTCATGCCTAAACACAGCTTAACACACTCATCTCATCCCTAAACACAGCTTAACACACTCATCTCATGCCTAAACACAGCTTAACACACTCATCTCATCCATAAACACATCTTAACACACTCATCTCATCCCTAAACACAGCTTAACACACTCATCTCATCCCTAAACACATCTTAACACACTCATCTCATCCCTAAACACAGCTTAACACACTCATCTCATCCCCAAAACACAGCTTAACACACTCATCTCATCCCTAAACACAGCTTAACACACTCATCTCATCCCTAAACACAAATTAACACACTCATCTCATCCCTAAACACAGTTTAACACACTCATCTCATCCCTAAACACATCTTAACACACTCATCTCATCCCTAAACACAGCTTAACACACTCATCTCATCCCTAAACACAGCTTAACACACTCATCACATCCCTAACCACATCCGCTCCACTGACTGGGAGAACATGGCTTTAATGGAGGAGGCCCAGTGGAGCTAAACTGAGGAAGACTTTCAGGGAGGAGGATGAAGAGCATGTAACAGACCGCCGTTGTACTACTGAGGACAAATGAGGGAAAGTGCAGCGGGAACAAGGCGGGTACTCCGCACGCACACCTCATGTCTCTCCTTCTGATTTCAGAGCTTCCACAGTGGAGGTGCCAAGTGTCAGACTTCATAATAAAAATAAGGACCCCTCAGGTGTGGAGAGGAAGGGACCAGACTCACACTAACACAGTTCTAACTCAGGTGTGGAGAGGAAGGGGCCAGGCTCACACTAACACAGTTCTAACTCAGGTGTGGAGAGGAAGGGGCCAGGCTCAGGTGTGGAGAGGAAGGGACCAGACTCACACTAACACAGCTCTAACTCAGGTGTGGAGAGGAAGGGACCAGACTCACACTAACACAGTTCTAACTCAGGTGTGGAGAGGAAGGGACCAGACTCACACTAACACAGTTCTAACTCAGGTGTGGAGAGGAAGGGGCCAGACTCACACTAACACAGTTCTAACTCAGGTGTGGAGAGGAAGGGACCAGACTCACACTAACACAGCTCTAACTCAGGTGTGGAGAGGAAGGGACCAGGCTCAGGTGTGGAGAGGAAGGGACCAGACTCACACTAACACAGTTCTAACTCAGGTGTGGAGAGGAAGGGGCCAGGCTCACACTAACACAGTTCTAACTCAGGTGTGGAGAGGAAGGGACTAGGCTCGTTCTAAAAGTGAGTACAATAATGCACATGGGGGGGGTGAGGCGGCCTGTTTTAATGCAGGGGTCAGGGGTCACCAGCACGGTGTGATTATCGTGTGCTCTTCACGCGCCCCGTATGTACAGCTGCACCCTGTTTTTCACTCTGCTTTCTTTACTGCGGGAGCTGATCCTGAATCACCTACAAAGTATGTGAAGCCATTTTGAAGCCATTTAGCTGGTTTCATGACTCATTGCCGGATGGTTTGGGTTTGTCTTCACATGGCACTGGGAGACCAGAGGGATGGCCTTAAGGACTGAGGTCAGTGCTGGGTTAGTCTTGGGTTAGTGCTCGTTTAGTGTTGGGTCACTGCTGGGTTAGTGCTGGACTAGTCTTGGCTCAGTGTTGGGTCACAGGATATGGGACACCAGCATCCTCACCTCTAATGGGCAGCCATATTTTTTCCCACTTACTTTGTGATTGTGTGTCCAGGACACTGCTACCTGCACTGGGGTCAGGTGAGGGACAACATTCACTCCACACTGTTACCCACAATTCCCCCTGCTTCCAGACACACCTGACCACCGATCCAGTCTGTCCTTCACCTTTTTTATAAAAAATATAACTGAATGTAGAAAAATGAATGGCCTGCATTGCTGGCTCTGTGCATTGCTGGCTCTGTGCATTGCTGGCTCTGTGCATTGCTGGCTCTGTGCATTGTTTGAGCGTGCCGGGCTTGTTCAGGGCTTATATTAAAGAGGAATGATTCATCCCCAAATACCAAACTCACACCAGATGGAGGGGAAAGTAGAAGCCAAAATTAGAAAGAAAAAGAAATCCTCTGGCAAGGCTTTTAAGGGATACGGGCCGTCGGGCCTGCACAGCTCCCAAGCCATTAACCCTCCTTTAAAAGGCCATCCAACCTCCCAACTGCTATTAATGCAAATGGCTCTAACGGTCCCGCTCAATCTCTTTCGACTTTTACTCAATCACAGTTCTCCTGCTACCAGCCATCATTCTGAATCACAACATGTAGGCCAAACACCCACTACCATCCACAAACACCAAACATCCAGTAGCCTACCATCCATACTTATCTGCCCCAAACATCTAATACCATCCATACTTATCTGCTCCAAACATCCAGTACCATCCATACATATCTGCTCCAAACATCCAATACCATCCATACTTACGTATCTGCTCCAAACATCCAGTACCATCCATACTTATCTGCTCCAAACATCCAGTACCATCCATACATATCTGCTCCAAACATCCAATACCATCCATACTTATCTGCTCCAAACATCTAATACCATCCATACTTATCTGCTCCAAACATCCAATACCATCCATACTTATCTGCTCCAAACATCCAGTACCATCCATACATATCTGCTCCAAACATCCAATACCATCCATACTTATCTGCTCCAAACATCCAGTACCATCCATACTTATCTGCTCCAAACATCCAATACCATCCATACTTATCTGCTCCAAACATCCAGTACCATCCATACTTATCTGCTCCAAACATCCAGTACCATCCATACTTATCTGCTCCAAACATCCAATACCATCCATACTTATCTGCTCCAAACATCCAGTACCATCCATACTTATCTGCTCCAAACATCCAATACCATCCATACTTATCTGCTCCAAACATCCAATACCATCCATACTTATCTGCTCCAAACATCCAGTACCATCCATACATATCTGCTCCAAACATCCAATACCATCCATACTTATCTGCTCCAAACATCCAGTACCATCCATACTTATCTGCTACAAACATCCAGTACCATCCATACTTATCTGCTCCAAACATCCAGTACCATCCATACTTATCTGCTCCAAACATCCAATACCATCCATACTTATCTGCTCCAAACATCCAGTACCATCCATACTTATCTGCTCCAAACATCCAATACCATCCATACTTATCTTCTCCAAACATCCAATACCATCCATACTTATCTGCTCCAAACATCCAATACCATCCATACTTATCTGCTCCAAACATCCAATACCATCCATACTTATCTGCTCCAAACATCCAATATCATCCATACTTATCTGCTCCAAACATCCAATACCATCCATACTTATCTGCTCCAAACATCCAATACCATCCATACTTATCTTCTCTAAACATCCAATACCATCCATACTTATCTGCTCCAAACATCCAGTACCATCAACAGTTAGCTGCATCTCTTCAGTACACATACTTTTTCTGTAATTAGGTGCATTTCAACTGGCAAAAAAAGGTACTTGTTTTTTCTCACATTAAAACAGAGTTTTGAATGGAAAATATATTTTTTTGTAAGACACCCTGAAGCTCCACCCAAAAGAGATCTGAACAACGGAACAGATGGCGCACACATTTCTGGCTGTTGATATCTGTATTCGGCATGAGAAACTAGTTGTCATAAAGTTAAAAAAAAGCATTGAGAAGTTTATTGATCTCTGAATCCATGTCTTTGACTTTGAATTTTATATAATGTTTGGTCTGTCAGGGGAGAAGAAATATTGAAAGAAGATGTTGAGTTTAATTGAAACAGCTGAACCCTCTGACTGCACTGTCCTTCACTGTCCTGCACTATCCTTCACTGTCCTGCACTATCCTTCACTGTCCTGCACTATCCTTCACTGTCCTTCACTGTCCTGCACTGTCCTGCACTGTCCTTCACTGTCCTGCACTGTCCTGCACTGTCCTGTTGGTGTTCCCATGACCTGCTTTTATTATTTTACCTGAATCCGTCCCTCACCTTCACAGACCCTGTGGGAGTTGTGTTTGCGCACCTGTGAGCTTTTCCCTACGTTTGGGCTTTTATAAGGTCATAGGCTGGATTCTGCTCTTTAGTGTAAAATGTGTGACAGATGTCTTATGAAACATGCCATATTAAATACATTTGATTTCATTTGATTTGGGATTTCTGCTGGATACGGAGATGTGATAAGTGCAGTGCTGAAGCTCCGCACGTCTGTTTCCAGGGCAACCTGGTTCTGCGCTGGAACCAGGCTGGCGTGGGGTTGAGTCCCACATTCTAGCGCTGGGCGAAGCGCACCTCCTTTATTCACTACGTTACCCACAGATGCAGCTGCAGCACATGACATTCACTGTGACCTCACAATGAGGGCCGTGCTCTTCCCCAATGACACGCTCTGGAAGTCATCAGCTGACCACAGCGGAGATTCCCCCAACCCTGACCTGAGAGACAGAGCCTGATTGTAGCGTGACTGAGTAAAACAGGCTATAAAAGCCCATGTGACAATATAATTAGCAGGGTGTAGGTATTGTACATAATGCGTAGCATGCTTTTTTATGATCATTTAAAGATTTATGAATCTGTGCAGCATTATCAAAAACATGCCTTTTTTTTTTTTTTTTTCTTTTTTTTTTTAAAAATTATTATTATTTTTATTAACTACTTATTAAATAATTTTACTGTGTGTAATTTTAAACTGTAAAGCACTTTGAGTACCTAGAAAAGCGCTATAGAAATTGAATGCATTATTATTATTATTATTATACTTTCCTCGCTACATTACCAGGGACACTGCAGACAGCACTGCACATATCAGCACACACCCTTCTGACGTTTTTTATTTTCTCTGTCTTGGTTCCTGGGCAAATCCATTTCTAAGAGCACAAGTGACATGCTCGCTGGATAATGTGCCAGAGATGGCTCTTTTACACCCCTGGCTGTTGCTGTATTGTCTGAAAACGCATGTTGTTGTTTGGCAACAGAAAAAAGCTAAGGTCTATGTTAGTCACAGGTCCCAGTGTGAACCTACTGAAGAGGAAACAGCATGACATGTTTGTTTATATCTTTTCCATTTGCAATTAACCTTACAAAGTATTTAGAAATTAAATTAACAACTGTTCCATGTTTTTCTCCACATGCTTAAAACTTTTTTTTTTTGGTGAACAAAGCATTCTTAAAATAGTCAAAGCCAGTCCAATATGAGACACATTGGCCAATATAATCAGTGTTTACATGGAAAATTATCCAGGATTAAACCTGTTGCGTTCTGGTGGAGTCTATTGCCATCTAGTGGACATAGTTAAATACTGCAACTTTTACTTGAAAATTACATTTTCAAGCGTCAACTAAGGAATATCTAATGTTCCCTTTTAAAATCGGTTCCGTAGTTCCATTGGTACTCAGCAGTCATATTACCAAATAAACATTAATCATTCCGTGGCTTATTATTATTATTATTGAATAGCTAATGAAATACGTTTTTGTACAAAAATGATTGCAAACATGATTGCAATGACATAAATACAGTGAACAGGAATACATATATATTTGTTAAGGTAAATTTAGGAAAATGGCATCACACAATGACCATTTAACATCAATGGATAAATACAAATGAAATAGGGCTTTAGGAGGCATTATTGATGTAATTAATAATATCCCACCGTCCTATTGTTTCTCATTTCATATTCCCTAAATATTAAATATAATTGTATGAGAGGAGGGAGGTTTAGCAAAATCATTCCATAGATTTGAACTACATTTACATTACATTACATTTTAGTCATTTTGGCAGACGCTCTTATCCAGAGCGACGTACATTAGTGCATTTTCAAACTAGGAACAAGTGCGTTAAAACAACCCTAAAAGGTAAATACGATTTCAAGCACCAGGCGCAGTCAGTATGATTATTATTATTATTTTTTTTTTTTTGGGGGCGGGGGGAACCACACGATATCGATCATTGGCATGTACAACAGTAAGCCAATAAGTAACCTTTTAAGTATTAAACTAGCAGCTTGAACCACTTAAACAAGGATTCAGAAAAACACAATCAAGGGAGGTCACAAGGAGGTAGGGAGGGGTGGAGAGAGGTGCAGCTTGAAGAGGTGAGTCTTCAATCTGCGCTTGAAGGTGGTCAGACTTTCTGTTGTTCTGACCTCCACAGGGAGCTCATTCCACCACTGTGGGGCCAGGACAGACAGACGTCGAGACCGGGTTCTAGTATGAAGTGGGAGGGGTACCAGTCGTCCTGAGGAGGCGGAACGCAGGGATCTGGTAGGTGTGTAGGGTCTGATGAGCTTTTGGAGGTATGGAGGGGCTGATCCTTGGACTACCTGGAAGGTGAGCACCAATGTTTTGAATTTGATGCGAGCCATCACAGGTAGCCAGTGGAGGTCAATGAGCAGGGGGGGTGACATGGGAGTGTCGGGGGAGGTTGAAGACCAGGCGCGCTGCTGCGTTCTGGATAAGACCATAAAACATTGCAGGCATTCTCAAATATATGCTTTCCATAATATTGTGGAAGGGAACCATGGTTACGTGAATATGAGTGAAAAGGCCTGGCAGTCATCTCTGGAATGCAACAATTACTACAGAACATTAAATCTCGCAGGGCCGAATTCCAAATGCGCAAGGACAATAAATAGGAGCCAGCCATAAATCTGGATCTGAAACGATCCCATTATATTTCTTTGGTACAGAACTGAGCAAGTAAAAACAAGCCTTTCCCTGTTGGAACAGGGAAACTGTCCTGAAGAATTCTATGAGTTCTATGTTCTATGATGACATCACTCTGTAGACACATGTGTTACCATGTTGTTTGTTGTTGCTCTCTAAAGTACAATCCAAAGTGTGTTCCTAGGCTCCAAGCAGTCCTGACAGCTCATCACACTAAACCCTCATATTTTGTTCACATTTTATGCCTTTTTGTGTGTGGTGTCAAATTGACCACAACATTTTAAATTGACACAAAACTATTGTAATCGAAAACATTTTTGACACTTTCCTTTTGTGTGCCTCCCAATTGACTACCCTTTTATCCTTAATTATTATAAATCTGTGATGAAACATCTCATTTTAGAGCCTGAGGAAGTTTGTTAAATTTAAAACCTGTATAGAAAAGTGCCACCAGAATGACCCACAAAAAATCAGAGATAAAAAAATAAAAAAAGGTTGTATATTTGCTTACATTTTATACAGCTGCCCCACAAATGACCACACACAGCACCTTTGTATACACAATTGATACAGGACTTTTGAAAAAAATACAATCCTGTTTATTGTATGTTTACTATTTAATCCCAACAAATTAGGAAAAGTCATATAGTGTCAAGATGGAAAAATAAGGTTAACTGCTTTTAAACAGTGAATTGGGACATAGTGCATTGCGTTTTTATCACTGGGGATACATTTTCCCTGTATGCTGTTTGAATGCTGAATGTTAACGTGGCTGAATTGTACTTGTTTCTTTAAAGTTTCATACATGTTTTTATTTTGTTCGCAGGTCTCTCTTGTAAAAGAGATATTGATCTCAATGAGACTAGTACCTGTAAAAATAAAGGAAATAAAAAACATTCATAAATAAATTGACCCTGAACACAATATGAGGGTTAAACAGAATTAGCTCCTGTTTCTGTCCCACACAGCACCTTTGTATAAAAAATATGTACAAGACTTTTGAAAACAGAATTATGTTTTTTTGCATGTTTACTAACTTAATCCCATCAAATTAGGAAAAGTCATACAAGATTAATAAAATAAGGTTAACTGGTTTTAAGAGACATCAAACACTGAATGGGGTCAAATTGATCGCAAACATAAAAGGAGAGTTAAAGAAATAAATAAATGATGTACGGTACTGTGTTTTTGACTGCAGTGTGAATAAAAAAAATTTAAAAAATGAACCTAGCCACAATAAGGAAAAGGACTTGGAGCACCCTCACAGCAGAAAAAATAGTCAGTACTTTGAGGGCAAAAGGTCCCTCTACACATCAGTCTGTGAGGTAATATTAATTATTAACTAGAAAACTATTAGCCAACTATGTTTAAAAAGGCCCTTTTGCACATTTAACGTTAACGGAATACAGGAGCTATTTTTCGTGGTGGGAGGGAAACGACAATTTTCGAGATTCGGAGATCTACAAATGTTTTTACTGTAAATTCTTACTCATAGCACTAGAGCTCCGCAAAACGGGAACTTGTATATAACTAATAAACCTGATAATGACCGGAACTTTCATACCAAATCAGGAAGAAATATAATGCACTGCATTTCTCTGCTCTGACTGTCGATCGCGGAAGTGACGGTAAGTTCAGGAAGTAGCGTGAGCTGTAAGGATTGTGGTGAGCATTCGGTTCTGTGGGGCGGTCTTCCAGTTTTAAGCGTAACGCAAAACGGTTGTCAGTGGATTAATTTCACCATGTCTGATAGAAACCCAGGAATGGAACTTGGTAAGCGCTTAGTCCCGATCTGTGGGTGAAACTGTCATAAATTATGAGCTGGAATTAATGCTCGCCAGAATGAACTGTTGCAGCTGAGCTGAGCTGAACGTTGCTTAAGTTTGACACATGGCCGTCTTAATTAACGTTAACTTAGCTAACTTAAGTCAGTGAGAAAACCAAGTGAGACGATTTCTATTCTGACTTTTAGTTTCACACTTATTTATGCTAAAGTAAACAGTATTGTTAGCGTTTGATTAGAGCCAGCTTCTTACAGTAATGTAAGTGCATCGTAATGACCAATCTCTGCGTCACATCACATTGACAAAATAGGCCAAATTTCCTTTTCAAATTGTCACAGAACACTTTTCTCATGATGGGGAAACTTGTGCCCAAACCGAATAAAGTGACAAGAGCATAGTTTTACTCCGTCGGATTGTTAATATTTAACATGCAGGGTAACGTTAAACGAAACAGAAAGAGAAATAGTTAATGTGCTTCACATGAGTTAGATTGCACAGAAACACCACGTGATTGAGCCTTCTTAAGACCGTGATCTTCTAAAGGCATACACACAAGCACTCCCCAAACTCAACAATTATACTTTGACAACATTTGAATTGGGCAAATTCTTGTTTGATCAAAGTTCAATCCAAGCCTGTCCTTACTGGATGCCACTTTGTGACTCTTGTGAATAATCAGTGGGCCTGATTCTACTGCGCCTTGACTTGTGTATTGACTGATGTGTGTGTGTGTGTGTGTGTGTGTGTGTGTGTGTGTGTGTGTGTGTGTGTGTGTGTCTGTCTGTCTGTCTGTCTGTCTGTGGTCAGACCTAGAATGGGTCTCCAGAGTGCGGGTGAACACACAAGCGGTTCTGAAGCGGGCCCAACAGATCCAGGGACGGAAACTGGTGAAGAAACAGTGGGAGGTGAGTGGGGAGGGGGGAGGTGAGTGGGAGGAGGAGGGAGGTGGGGGGAGGAGGGAGGTGGGGGGAGGAGGGTGGTGGGAGGAGGAGGGAGGTGGGGGGAGGTGAGTGGGGGGAGGAGGGAGGTGGGGGGAGGTGAGTGGGGAGGAGGGAGGTGGGGGGAGGTGAGTGGGGGGAGGGGGGAGGTGAGTGGGGGGAGGAGGGAGGTGGGGGGAGGTGAGTGGAGGAGGAGGGGGGTGAGTGGGGGGAGGAGGGGGGGTTGACTTTCATTATTTTATTTATTATTTAAATTCCCTTTTTTATCTCTTGTAATTTCTTGTAATCAGAACTGCATTGAAAAAGAGACCAGTGTGATGTCCCTGTATAAATAATAATAATAATAATAAATATAGCTGCAAGCAGCGATGTCCGGGGACCATGCGGCATTAGCGGCATTTGTGAAACGCAGAAACCGCAAAACGGTAGACAACTCTAGACAGGGTTGACCCAAAATACAAATATTTGTTTCTAATCAGGGCTTTTGCCATTGCTGATGGTATCTTAACCCGATCCAGTAAGGGCTTGCGTATTAAGTCTTTTAAGTACAAGTGAAACAGTGAACAGTTAATACTGTTAGATTTCTTAACTTTTGCAATAAAAAGGTGTTTCTTAATGTGAAAACAACATTGAAAGAAGCATAGCATTTGCACAATAGTTTTGCCAAACATTAACCTAGCCATTGGTACCAAGGCGGAATTGAACCACTGACCACAGACATGGAAAGCCAATACTGTATCCACTAGGCCAAAGCAGGTTAACAGAAATGAGGAGGCCAAATAAGACTTGTGTGTTGCGGTATCAGATTGTTTTGGCTTGCTGACTTCATAATTCAAACAGATAACAGGTAATATTGTGAAATTTCCTAGCCTTTGCAATAAAAAGAACATTCTTACAATGTCGTGCACATTGTGTGCCTCAAAAAAAACTCGGGAACAGGTGGGGATCGAACCACCAACCTACTACACGGCAGTCAAATGCCTTAACCACTAAGCTACAGGAACTTTCACAGTTGCTATAGTAGGTAGACGGCCTGTTAAGCAGAGATAGTGTACTTGGTGGATGGCATACCTGCCATCCCAACATTTGTATTTCTTTAGTGCCACCACGCAGATTGATTGAGTTTAAACTGCAGGGCTCAAGTCTTGATCTAACTCTCAATCAACCCACCAAGTTTCAGAACTTTATATCAAACGGTTTTAGAAGTACTAGCATTTGTGCGATAAGCCACGCCCAATGCAAAATCCATTGGCTTCTCATTCGGCCAAGTTTTGACATACACCTTTGTAAAGTAATTTGTGTATGTAGGGAAGCGGTTTGAGTACCTTGAACAGGTTTGGTGCAAATTGGTCTAATTCTGTAGGAGGAATAGCATTTTAAGTGTTTTACAAAAAATGCTAATTAGCGGAAAATCGAAGATGGCAGACTTCATGGTTTCTTGAGGCAAATTTTTTGGGCAGGAGTAGCGGGATGTATACACCAAATTTTGTGACTGAAGATCAAACGGGGTGTCGGCAGTGGGCGTGTCAATGATTTTTAGTGAATTTTTATAATTTTTAATATTTTCTTATATTTGGATCTCTATAGCGCCACCACGTGGCTCGATTGGGTTGAAACTGGAGAGGTCAGGTCCAGATTCTACTCTTAAAAGACCATCCAAGTTTCATAATTTTCTGTGAAATGGTTTTGGAATTATTAGCATTTTTGTGATAAGCCACGCCCACTGGATATTTATTGGCTCGTCATTCGGCCATCTTTTAAAATATCAAAATTCTGTTTATAACTTTTATGATGCATGGTGTAAGGAGTGTGTTTAACAGGTTTCATGTAAATTGGTCAAATTTTGTAGGAGGAGTAGTATTTTAAGTGTTTTACAAGTAATGCTAATTAGCGGAAAATCCAATAGGGCTAACTTGATGGTTCCTTGAGGCAAATTTGTTCAGTATGAGCAGACGGACCTCTATCCCACATTTTGTGACTAGATAAAACGGGGCGTATTCAGTGGGCGTGTCAATGATTTTTAGTGAATTTTTAAATATTTTCTTATATTTGGATCGATATAGCGCCACCACGTGTCTCGATTGGGTTGAAACTGTAGATGTCAATTCGTCATGTTACTCTTAATGTTAACTCTCAAATTTTGTGACTCTAGGTGAAACGGGGCGTCGGCAGTGGGCGTGTCAATGTCAAAATTTTGTCACGTGCACTACAGCGCCACCAGGTGTTCAATCTGCGTCATAATATAGAGGATTCAAGAGTTTGCGGATCCCAACAAGCTTGCCAAGTCTGGTGATTCTAGGACAAACCAGCTCACGGGAATTTTAGGTGAAAGGGGAGAAAAAAAAAAAAAGAATCTGAACAAAAACAATAGGGTACCTGCAGCTTTGCTGCACAGTCCCCTAATAATAATAATAAAAGGGGGGGGGGGAGGGTTGAAGCAGGGATTCTCAGGGCTGCCAGGCTCGTCTCATTTCCCTGTATAATGTGGCACTGTCTGTAAGCCAAAGAAGCCAGACTGACGAGCGGCCGCAGTGGCACGCGGGGAAAAACAGAAACTCACGTGCTCCAGGACAGCGGTTGACGGACTGACGGACTGCTGTTTAACTCTCGTCCAATCAGCAGTGTTTCCTCTTGTCTGCGTTTTTACTGACAGTCGCATTTGGGCGTTCTCACTGCTGCCTGCAAAAGCTGTTGGAGGCTTTTTTACCCAGCGTCCTCTCTGCTCCTGTAGGCCGCCTGGCTCCTCAGGGCGGTGACGTGCATCGACCTGACGACCCTCGCTGGCGATGACACGCCCTCCAACGTCCATCGCTTGTGTCTGAAAGCCACGCAGCCCGTGCGCTATGACCTACTGAAGGAGCTGGACATGCATGATAAAGGTACTCGACCATGTTAGGTCCCACACCACGACTGTTCCACCCTGTTACACTGCACTGTCCCGCCCTGTTACACTGCACCACCCTGTTACACTGCACCGTCCCGCCCTGTTACACTGCACTGTTCTACCCTGTTACACTGCACTGTCCCGCCCTGTTACACTGCACCACCCTGTTACACTGCACCGTCCCGCCCTGTTACACTGCACTGTTCTACCCTGTTACACTGCACTGTCCCGCCCTGTTACACTGCACCGCCCCGCCCTGCCCTGTTACACTGCACTGTCCCGCCCTGTTACACTGCACTGTTCTACCCTGTTACACTGCACCGCCCCGCCCTGTTACACTGCACCATACCGCCCTGTTACACTGCACTGTTCTACCCTGTTACACTGCACTGTCCCGCCCTGTTACACTGCACCGCCCCGCCCTGTTACACTGCACCATACCGCCCTGTTACACTGCACTGTTCTACCCTGTTACACTGCACTGTCCCGCCCTGTTACACTGCACTGTCCCGCCCTGTTACACTGCACCGTGCCTCCCTGTTACACTGCACCGTCCCGCCCTGTTACACTGCACTGCCACACCCTGTTACACTGCACTGTTCTACTGTTATACTGCACCATCCCACCCTGTTACACTGCACTGCCACACCCTGTTACACTGCACTGTTCTACTGTTATACTGCACCGTCCCGCCCTGTTACACTGCACTGTGGACAGATAACAGTGTGAACAGCAGTGTGAGTGTGTGTGAGTGTGTGTGAGTGTGTGTGAGAGAGTGTGTGAGAGTGTGTGAGAGTGTGTGAGAGTGTGTGAGAGTGTGTGTATGTGTGTGTGAGAGTGTGAGCCGCTGAATCCGTTTGTATATTTTGCAGGTATCACCACCGCTGCAGTGTGTGTGTACCCCTCTCGAGTGGCAGATGCGGTAAAGTTCCTCAAAGCCGCTAACTCCAGCCTAGCAGTGGCCTCAGGTGAGCTGGTGGTGGGACTGTGGGTCAATCTGGATCGTGTGGAAGTTTAGTCAGGATCATGTGGAAGTTTAGTCAGGATCATGTGGAAGTTCAGTCTGGATCATGTGGAAGTTCAGTCAGGATTGTGTGGAAGTTTAGTCAGGATTGTGTGGAAGTTTAGTCAGGATCATGTGGAAGTTTAGTCAGGATCATGTGGAAGTTTAGTCAGGATCATGTGGAAGTTCAGTCAGGATTGTGTGGAAGTTTAGTCAGGATCATGTGGAAGTTTAGTCAGGATCATGTGGAAGTTCAGTCAGGATTGTGTGAAAGCACAATCTGGATCATGTGGAAGTTTAATCTGGATCATGTGGAAGTTTAATCAGGATCATGTGGAAGTTTAGTCAGGATCGTGTGGAAGTTTAGTCAGGATTGTGTGAAAGCACAATTAGGATTGTGTGGAAGTTTAGTCAGGATCGTGTGGAAGCTCAGTCAGGATCATGTGGAAGTTCAGTCAGGATTGTGTGAAAGCACAATTAGGATCATGTGGAAGTTTAATCAGGAGTCAGGATTGTGTGAAAGCACAATTAGGATTGTGTGGAAGTTTAGTCAGGATCGTGTGGAAGCTCAGTCAGGATCATGTGGAAGTTTAGTCAGGATCATGTGGAAGCTCAATCAGGATCATGTGGAAGTTTAGTCAGGATCGTGTGGAAGCTCAGTCAGGGTCGTGCGACCCCAGTAACCCTCTAACCCCCCGTTTCAGTTGCGACGGGGTTCCCTGCGGGCCAGACGCCTCTGGAGACACGGCTGGAGGAGGTGCGTTTGGCCGTGCAGGACGGGGCCAGAGAGATCGACATCGTCATCAACCGCACCCTGGCCCTCAGCGCACAGTGGGAAGGTAGCCACCAGGAGGCGCCAAAACTCGATGATAAAACCGTGACGGATTGAGACGGGCGTGGCGGGTGAGAGATGAGTGGGGCGTGTTTGAGAGACGGGCGTGGCGGGTGAGAGACGGGCGGGGCTGGTGAGAGACGGGCGGGGCTGGTGAGAGACGGGCGTGGCGGGTGAGAGATGAGTGGGGCGTGTTTGAGAGACGGGCGGGGCTGGTGAGAGACGGGCGTGGCGGGTGTGAGAAGGGCGGGGCGGGTGAGAGACGGGCGGGGCTGGTGAGAGACAGGCGGGGCGGGTGAGAGATGAGTGGGGCGTGTTTGAGAGACGGGCGGGGCTGGTGAGAGACGGGCGGGGCTGGTGAGAGACGGGCGTGGCGAGTGAGAGACGGGCGTGGCGAGTGAGAGACGGGCGTGGCGGGTGAGAGACGGGCGTGGCGAGTGAGAGACGGGCGTGGCGGGTGAGAGACGGACGGGGCGGGTGAGAGACGGGCGGGGCTGGTGAGAGACGGGCGTGGCGGGTGAGAGACGGGCGTGGCGAGTGAGAGACGGGCGTGGCGGGTGAGAGACGGGCGTGGCGGTTGAGAGACGGGCGTGGTGGTTGAGAGACGGGCGTGGCGAGTGAGAGACGGGCGTGGCGAGTGTGAGACGGGCGTGGCGGGTGTGAGACGGGCGTGGAGGGTGTGAGACGGGCGTGGCGGGTGTGAGACGGGCGTGGCGGTTGAGAGACGGGCGTGTCGGTTTGAGACGGGCGTGGCGGGTGTGAGACGAGCGTGGCGGTTTGAGACGGGCGTGGCGGGTGTGAGACGGGCGTGGCGGGTGTGAGACGGGCGTGGCGGGTGTGAGACGGGCGTGGCGGGTGTGAGACGGGCGTGGCGGTTTGAGACGGGCGTGGCGGGTGTGAGACGGGCGTGGCGGGTGAGAGACGGGCGTGGCGGGTGTGAGACGGGCGTGGCGGGTGTGAGACGGGCGTGGCGGGTGAGAGACGGGCGTGGCGGGTGTGAGAAGGGCGTGGCGAGTGAGAGACGGGCGTGGCGGGTGAGAGACGGGCGTGGCGGGTGAGAGACGGGCGTGGCGGGTGTGAAACGGGCGTGGCGGGTGTGAGACGAGCGTGGCGGTTTGAGACGGGCGTGGCGGGTGTGAGACGGGCGTGGGCGGGTGTGAGACGGGCGTGGCGGTTTGAGACGGGCGTGGCGGGTGTGAGACGGGCGGGGCTGGTGAGAGACAGGCGGGGCGGGTGAGAGATGAGTGGGGCGTGTTTGAGAGACGGGCGGGGCTGGTGAGAGACGGGCGGGGCTGGTGAGAGACGGGCGTGGCGAGTGAGAGACGGGCGTGGCGGGTGAGAGATGAGTGGGGCGTGTTTGAGAGACGGGCGGGGCTGGTGAGAGACGGGCGTGGCGGGGTGTGAGAAGGGCGTGGCGAGTGAGAGACGGGCGTGGCGGGTGAGAGACGGGCGTGGCGAGTGAGAGACGGGCGTGGCGGGTGAGAGACGGACGGGGCGGGTGAGAGACGGACGGGGCGGGTGAGAGACGGGCGGGGCTGGTGAGAGACGGGCGTGGCGGGTGAGAGACGGGCGTGGCGAGTGAGAGACGGGCGTGGCGGGTGAGAGACGGGCGTAACGGTTGAGAGACGGGCGTGGCGGTTGAGAGACGGGCGTGGCGAGTGAGAGACGGGCGTGGCGAGTGTGAGACGGGCGTGGCGGGGTGTGAGACGGGCGTGGAGGGTGTGAGACGGGCGTGGCGGGTGTGAGACGGGCGTGGCGGTTGAGAGACGGGCGTGGCGGTTGAGAGACGGGCGTGGCGGTTTGAGACGGGCGTGGCGGGTGTGAGACGAGCGTGGCGGTTTGAGACGGGCGTGGCGGGTGTGAGACGGGCGTGGCGGGTGTGAGACGGGCGTGGCGGGTGTGAGACGGGCGTGGCGGGTGTGAGATGGGCGTGGCGGTTTGAGACGGGCGTGGCGGGTGTGAGACGGGCGTGGCGGGTGAGAGACGGGCGTGGCGGGTGTGAGACGGGCGTGGCGGGTGTGAGACGGGCGTGGCGGGTGAGAGACGGGCGTGGCGGGTGTGAGAAGGGCGTGGCGAGTGAGAGACGGGCGTGGCGGGTGAGAGACGGGCGTGGCGAGTGAGAGACGGGCGTGGCGGGTGTGAGACGGGCGTGGCGGTTGAGAGACGGGCGTGGCGGGTGAGAGACGGGCGTGGCGGGTGTGAGACGGGCGTGGCGGGTGTGAGACGGGCGTGGCGGGTGTGAGACGAGCGTGGCGGTTTGAGACGGGCGTGGCGGGTGTGAGACGGGCGTGGCGGGTGTGAGACGGGCGTGGCGGGTGTGAGACGGGCGTGGCGGTTTGAGACGGGCGTGGCGGGTGTGAGACGGGCGTGGCGGGTGAGAGACGGGCGTGGCGGGTGTGAGACGGGCGTGGCGGGTGTGAGACGGGCGTGGCGGGTGAGAGACGGGCGTGGCGGGTTCAGTTTGATGACGCTTCTCTCCACAGCTCTGTACCAGGAGATCAGGCAGTGCAGAGAGGCCTGTGGGGATGCACACATGAAGACCATCCTCGCCGTGGGGGAGCTCGGACCCTTCACCACCGTCTACAAGGCCAGCCTCGTCGCCATGATGGCCGGTCCGTATACTCACACTAAACACCTAAAGAACAGTACACTGGGGAGAGTTATTGGTGTGTTTTTAAAAGACAACGGTTTCCTTTACCCTTTAACCCTTTAATGGCCGCTCAGCCGTTTGGTAGAGCACGATTTGAGTCTTAATATCTTGTTGAAAAATATGTTGGACTTAACTCCACCTGATTGAGCCATCTCTATCAGTGTACGTGGTTAAGTCCAACATATTTTTCAACAAGATATTAAGACACAAAAGAGTGCTCCACCAAACGGTTGAGCGGCCATGAAATGGTTAAAAAGACTTTTTAAACAGGTTTAGTTTCTCTGTCGCAATTCTACCAGTTCACTGCAGTAACTCAGCTGATCATTATTAAATGGGATCTTTTGTGCAGCTCTTCTGTTAAACATGATTCTGTCAAATTATTTATCTCTAATCTTTTAAAATTGCTAATGAGCTGTTCTGTTGGCTGACAATAAAACAATTAGATTTCCTTCTTGTGCATTGCACACAACATTTTTAGATAGGTTTTAATTCGTAATGAATCTTACCAACAAAAACATTGATCTTCAGTAATCTCTTTTTTGATGCATCATTGATGTGTTGATATAATATCTTATTCAGGAACGTCCTGTAAATTATGCTAAATTACGAGTGGAGATCATTGAAGAACGTTATTCTCTTCCTGCACTACGTGTTCAGAAAGGCACGTGCATTTTGCATCTCTCACCACTGTGTGGCGCTGTTGCACAGCTACTGAAGCCTGGCTTGTCTCCGGCGGACGGCCGCAGTGGGAACTACATACTGTGACTGTATGCTTAACTAATAATCACATTTTAAGCCGATTACTGTACCAAATTGTCTGCTGGTCTGATAGAGATCATTATTAAAATGCATTGCTTTTGTCCCAATGCTCATTTCTTAATCTCCCCTTGTTTCTATGAATCCCGGATGAGATTTCTGAAATTGAATAATAATTTGATCCATTAATCTCCAAAGCTCCCGGCAGCCGCGCCGACCGGCGAATGAACGGAGCTTCATTACCGCGCCTGCGTTTAATAACCATTATCCATTATCATGTAATTAAGACTCCCCATAACCAATCTTAAGGACAATGCCAGTGTGAGGGGGGGGTGGCGACAGGCAAAAATACATAGAACATCTCTTTAATGAACTGGAAAATGTTCATCTTGTTCTGTCGGGTAATGAGGTGGCGAACTGCCATTAGACCAGAAGCCGCACACAAGGCTGCTGGTTTTTATACGTCCCTGGTTTGCGGTTAATCTATTAACGGTGCCGTTTCATCTTCTATTTTTAATCGCGAAGCTGATTAAACTTCATTCTTCCCCTCTTTGCCTGTGAAGAAAGAAAAATAATGAAGCGCTTTATTGATGAACAGTTATGCACCTCCTGTTGCCTGTCGTAAGCGGCATATGTTCCACTCAGACCTGCCTGCACTTACAGTAAATCACTGCTCCACAGTCACTTCCCGACCGCACAGCCTCTACACGGGAATACTGTACTGTAAATTACTGCTCCACAGTCACTTCCTGACCACACAGCCTCTACACGGGAATACTGTACTGTAAATCACTGCTCCACAGTCACTTCCCGACCACACAGCCTCTACACGGGAATACTGTACTGTAAATCACTGCTCCACAGTCACTTCCCGACCACACAGCCTCTACACGGGAATACTGTACTGTAAATTACTGCTCCACAGTCACTTCCCGACCACACAGCCTCTACACGGGAATACTGTACTGTAAATCACTGCTCCACAGTCACTTCCTGAACGCACAGCCTCTACACGGGAATACTGTACTGTAAATCACTGCTCCACAGTCACTTCCCGACCACACAGCCTCTACACGGGAATACTGTACTGTAAATCACTGCTCCACAGTCACTTCCCGACCGCACAGCCTCTACACGGGAATACTGTACTGTAAATCACTGCTCCACAGTCACTTCCTGAACGCACAGCCTCTACACGGGAATACTGTACTGTAAATCACTGCTCCACAGTCACTTCCCGACCACACAGCCTCTACACGGGAATACTGTACTGTAAATCACTGCTCCACAGTCACTTCCCGACCACACAGCCTCTACACGGGAATACTGTACTGTAAATCACTGCTCCACAGTCACTTCCCGACCGCACAGCCTCTACACGGGAATACTGTACTGTAAATCACTGCTCCACAGTCACTTCCTGAACGCACAGCCTCTACACGGGAATACTGTACTGTAAATCACTGCTCCATAGTCACTTCCTGACCGCACAGCCTCTACACGGGAATACTGTACTGTAAATCACTGCTCCACAGTCACTTCCTGAACGCACAGCCTCTACACGGGAATACTGTACTGTAAATCACTGCTCCACAGTCACTTCCCGACCACACAGCCTCTACACGGGAATACTGTACTGTAAATCACTGCTCCACAGTCACTTCCTGAACGCACAGCCTCTACACGGGAATACTGTACTGTAAATCACTGCTCCACAGTCACTTCCTGAACGCACAGCCTCTACACGGGAATACTGTACTGTAAATCACTGCTCCACAGTCACTTCCCGACCGCACAGCCTCTACATGGGAATACTGTACTGTAAATCACTGCTCCACAGTCACTTCCCGACCACACAGCCTCTACACGGGAATACTGTACTGTAAATCACTGCTCCACAGTCACTTCCCGACCGCACAGCCTCTACCCGGGAATACTGTACTGTAAATCACTGCTCCACAGTCACTTCCCGACCGCACAGCCTCTACCCGGGAGTTGGCAAAAATGGGTGCTTCCCTTTTTTTTTGTTTTTATGCAACTTTTATTTAAAAATTGTTAGCATTTGGATTGGGCAGTCATATGAGGAAATCATTTTATTAAATGAAGTTATGAAGTTTTAATGAGTGAACTTTAGTGGGGTGGACTTTATCTTACCCCCCTTGCTGTGTAAGGTCGCACTTCGGGGGGATTCTTATTACAGGCATTCTGGAGTAATGTCTTTTTTCCACAAACAGGCTCAGACTTCATCAAAACCTCGACCGGAAAGGAAACCACCAATGCCACCTACCCTGTTGCCGTAGTGATGGCCAGGGCCATCCGGGATTACTTCCTGCGAACTGGCCACAAGGTATAAACACAAGCTATTCTCTTCCTGCCACAACTATAATAACATCAATAATAATAATAATAACAATAATGACAATTATAATGATAATTACATGAGTAATCTTATAAAAATAATAATGATACAATCATCATTTGTACAATTATTATGCAAAAAGGTCCAAAGTACATCACACAAATATAGAAAAGAAAAAAAATTAAAACTGACCTGGGAGGTCAGAGGTCAGGTGTGAGGAGGTTTGGCTTCAGGACCATGTGATTGGTGGGGAGGGGGGCTGACGTAATGTTGTTGCTGTTTTCATTTGTAAAGGGTGAAAGCAGGTTAACGCAGAGTAACACACGAGCCATATGTTCATATTCATAACCTCCGGGATCTCAAGTCCTTTGTTCTTACCAATTGATCATTGGTAATTCGTCCTTAGCTCTGATTGTGTGCGATTCACCCTTGACTTTGTGGGGAGGAGTCAGGCAACGGTGCGTCTGATTGGTGGCTTGTTGATTGATTGGCAGGTGGGGTTTAAGCCAGCTGGGGGCATCCGTACGGCGAAGGACTCGCTGGTGTGGCTGACCCTGATGAAGGAGGAGCTTGGGGATGAGTGGGCGGAGCCACACCTGTTCCGTCTGGGGGCCAGTACCCTGCTGGCCGACATCGAGAGACAGGTGAGAGAGAGGGGGGCAGGAAGTCAATCAGCTCGCTCAGCTAACGGGAAGTCAAGCATCTGAAATAAGGAGACTCTCTCATAAACTACTCACACTATGCAGTACTCTGTCTCTGATATAACTTCCTATATGCCAGCTGTGCCGTTATGGAGATGGAATATACTGCAGTGAGTATAATATTTGAGTATATTGTGGTATCTTCCATTTCTGTAAGTTTAAAGTGTTCCCAGCTGGTTGATTGATCATTAGAATGTGATTTCTGTGGCCGTTGGTGGACGGAGAAAGACCGCCCACATTCCCCTTGAGTGACAGGCCTGTGAACAGAGAAAGACTGGCCACTTTCCCCCTGAGTGACAGGCCTGTGAACGGGGAAAGACCGCCCACTTTCCCCCTGAGTGACAAGAGTCGAGGGGGGTGAGGGTACCTCCGTTGGCGGGGTGTTCTCCCAAACTGGGGGTGAAAGTATTGAGGAAGGGTCAGTCGCCATGGCAGCAGTCATGTGTTTGACTCCTCAGAAGGGAGATGCACACACACACACACACACACACACACACACACACACACACACACACACACACACACACACACACACAC
>CM056377.1:5017583-5027583 GCA_029718625.1 Synaphobranchus kaupii | reverse complement strand
TACAGAAATAAGGCCCCTCCCTTTAAATAGCTCCATACAGAAATAAGGCCCCTCCCTTTAAATCCCTCCATACAGAAATAAGGCCCCTCCCTTTAAATCCCTCCATACAGAAATAAGGCCCCTCCCTTTAAATCCCTCCATACAGAAATAAGGCCCCTCCCTTTAAATCCCTCCATACAGAAATAAGGCCCCTCCCTTTAAATTCCTCCATGCAGAAATAAGGCCCCTCCCTTTAAATCCCTCCATGCAGAAATAAGGCCCCTCCCTTTAAATTCCTCCATGCAGAAATAAGGCCCCTCCCTTTAAATTCCTCCATGCAGAAATAAGGCCTCTCCCTTTAAATCCCTCCATACAGAAATAAGGCCCCTCCCTTTAAATCCCTCCATACAGAAATAAGGCCCCTCCCTTTAAATAGCTCCATACAGAAATAAGGCCCCTCCCTTTAAATCCCTCCATACAGAAATAAGGCCCCTCCCTTTAAATAGCTCCATACAGAAATAAGGCCCCTCCCTTTAAATCCCTCCATACAGAAATAAGGCCCCTCCCTTTAAATCCCTCCATACAGAAATAAGGCCCCTCCCTTTAAATAGCTCCATACAGAAATAAGGCCCCTCCCTTTAAATCCCTCCATACAGAAATAAGGCCCCTCCCTTTAAATCCCTCCATACAGAAATAAGGCCCCTCCCTTTAAATCCCTCCATACAGAAATAAGGCCCCTCCCTTTAAATCCCTCCATACAGAAATAAGGCCCCTCCCTTTAAATCGCTCCATACAGAAATAAGGCCCCTCCCTTTAAATCCCTCCATACAGAAATAAGGCCCCTCCCTTTAAATAGCTCCATACAGAAATAAGGCCCCTCCCTTTAAATCCCTCCATACAGAAATAAGGCCCCTCCCTTTAAATAGCTCCATACAGAAATAAGGCCCCTCCCTTTAAATCCCTCCATGCAGAAATAAGGCCCCTCCCTTTAAATAGCTCCATACAGAAATAAGGCCCCTCCCTTTAAATCCCTCCATACAGAAATAAGGCCCCTCCCTTTAAATAGCTCCATACAGAAATAAGGCCCCTCCCTTTAAATAGCTCCATACAGAAATAAGGCCCCTCCCTTTAAATCCCTCCATACAGAAATAAGGCCCCTCCTTTTAAATCCCTCCATACAGAAATAAGGCCCCTCCCTTTAAATCCCTCCATACAGAAATAAGGCCCCTCCCTTTAAATCGCTCCATACAGAAATAAGGCCCCTCCCTTTAAATCCCTCCATACAGAAATAAGGCCCCCTCCCTTTAAATCCCTCCATACAGAAATAAGGCCCCTCCCTTTAAATCCCTCCATACAGAAATAAGGCCCCTCCCTTTAAATAGCTCCATACAGAAATAAGGCCCCTCCCTTTAAATAGCTCCATACAGAAATAAGGCCCCTCCCTTTAAATCGCTCCATACAGAAATAAGGCCCCTCCCTTTAAATCCCTCCATACAGAAATAAGGCCCCTCCCTTTAAATAGCTCCATACAGAAATAAGGCCCCTCCCTTTAAATCTCTCCATACAGAAATAAGGCCCCTCCCTTTAAATAGCTCCATACAGAAATAAGGCCCCTCCCTTTAAATCCCTCCATACAGAAATAAGGCCCCTCCCTTTAAATCCCTCCATACAGAAATAAGGCCCCTCCCTTTAAATCCCTCCATACAGAAATAAGGCCCCTCCCTTTAAATCCCTCCATACAGAAATAAGGCCCCTCCCTTTAAATAGCTCCATACAGAAATAAGGCCCCTCCCTTTAAATAGCTCCATACAGAAATAAGGCCCCTCCCTTTAAATCGCTCCATACAAAAATAAGGCCCCTCCCTTTAAATAGCTCCATACAGAAATAAGGCCCCTCCCTTTAAATCCCTCCATACAGAAATAAGGCCCCTCCCTTTAAATCCCTCCATACAGAAATAAGGCCCCTCCCTTTAAATCCCTCCATACAGAAATAAGGCCCCTCCCTTTAAATCCCTCCATACAGAAATAAGGCCCCTCCCTTTAAATAGCTCCATACAGAAATAAGGCCCCTCCCTTTAAATCCCTCCATACAGAAATAAGGCCCCTCCCTTTAAATAGCTCCAAACAGAAATAAGGCCCCTCCCTTTAAATCGCTCCATACAGAAATAAGGCCCCTCCCTTTAAATCGCTCCATACAGAAATAAGGCCCCTCCCTTTAAATCCCTCCATACAGAAATAAGGCCCCTCCCTTTAAATAGCTCCATACAGAAATAAGGCCCCTCCCTTTAAATCGCTCCATACAGAAATAAGGCCCCTCCTTTTAAATCCCTCCATGCAGAAATAAGGCCCCTCCCTTTAAATCGCTCCATACAGAAATAAGGCCCCTCCCTTTAAATCCCTCCATACAGAAATAAGGCCCCTCCCTTTAAATCCCTCCATACAGAAATAAGGCCCCTCCCTTTAAATAGCTCCATACAGAAATAAGGCCCCTCCCTTTAAACAGCTCCATACAGAAATAAGGCCCCTCCCTTTAAATCGCTCCATACAGAAATAAGGCCCCTCCCTTTAAATCCCTCCATACAGAAATAAGGCCCCTCCCTTTAAATCGCTCCATACAGAAATAAGGCCCCTCCTTTTAAATCCCTCCATGCAGAAATAAGGCCCCTCCCTTTAAATCGCTCCATACAGAAATAAGGCCCCTCCCTTTAAATCCCTCCATACAGAAATAAGGCCCCTCCCTTTAAATCCCTCCATACAGAAATAAGGCCCCTCCCTTTAAATAGCTCCATACAGAAATAAGGCCCCTCCCTTTAAACAGCTCCATACAGAAATAAGGCCCCTCCCTTTAAATCGCTCCATACAGAAATAAGGCCCCTCCCTTTAAATCCCTCCATACAGAAATAAGGCCCCTCCCTTTAAATCCCTCCATACAGAAATAAGGCCCCTCCCTTTAAATCCCTCCATACAGAAATAAGGCCCTTCCCTTTAAATCCCTCCATACAGAAATAAGGCCCCTCCCTTTAAATAGCTCCATACAGAAATAAGGCCCCTCCTTTTAAATAGCTCCATACAGAAATAAGGCCCCTCCCTTTAAATCCCTCCATACAGAAATAAGGCCCCTCCTTTTAAATAGCTCCATGCAGAAATAAGGCCCCTCCCTTTAAATCCCTCCATACAGAAATAAGGCCCCTCCCTTTAAATAGCTCCATACAGAAATAAGGCCCCTCCCTTTAAATCGCTCCGTACAGAAATAAGGCCCCTCCCTTTAAATCCCTCCATACAGAAATAAGGCCCCTCCCTTTAAATAGCTCCATACAGAAATAAGGCCCCTCCCTTTAAATAGCTCCATACAGAAATAAGGCCCCTCCCTTTAAATCGCTCCATACAGAAATAAGGCCCCTCCCTTTAAATAGCTCCATACAGAAATAAGGCCCCTCCCTTTAAATAGCTCCATACAGAAATAAGGCCTCTCCCTTTAAATAGCTCCATACAGAAATAAGGCCCCTCCCTTTAAATAGCTCCATACAGAAATAAGGCCTCTCCCTTTAAATAGCTCCATACAGAAATAAGGCCCCTCCCTTTAAATAGCTCCATACAGAAATAAGGCCCCTCCCTTTAAATAGCTCCATACAGAAATAAGGCTCCTTCCCTTTAAATTCCTCCATACAGAAATGTATATTTGGTGCGCTTGGCAAACGGCACCACCGTCCTCCAGCACTGCTGGCTCATCCATCACACGGTGTTCTCTTGTTTCACAAGTGCAGTGTATATTCCTAACTTCTTGTCTACCTGTGAGAAAATACAAATGTATTTAGTGGTACAAAAATCAAATCAGGTCTGCTTGCAAGGTACAGATGGAGAAAAGTGAATGATTGTGTGAAATATCATGTAAAAGATTGTGTGAAAGATCCTGTAAATTTTTTACGTATTAAACTTTTCTCCAGTGTTGGGGGCTTTGTGTTGACCCCAGGCTTCTATGGAAATGCGCTGCACTTCAGTGTTACAGGTGTAGAGGTGTACAGGTGTAGAGTGTACAGGTGTAGAGGTGTACAGGTGTAGAGTGTGAGGAGAGGTCTGGGGGTGCTCTGGGTTTAGATTTGGGGTGAAGAGGAAGAGTGTGAGGAAGAGTGATGAGGTATGTGCTGGCCCAGCGCGTGCGGGGAGGGGGGTGGAGGGGGGTCTGGATCTTCTGCCGGGTGATGAATTAGCTGCACTTATAAAGACATGTAGATGATGTGAAATCAGGGCCATCAGAGACAGGCTCAGGGAGATAAGAGAGAGAGGGATGGAGCACAACGGGAGACTGATTCACCGCTCGCTCTTTCTCTTCCCTCTCAGCGCTGCCCAGTGTGTCAGCATTCCCTCTCAGCGCTCCCCAGTGTGTCAGCATTCCCTCTCAGCGCTCCTCAGAGTGTCGGCATTCCCTCTCAGCGCTGCCCAGTGTGTCAGCATTCCCTCTCAGCGCTCCCCAGTGTGTCGGCATTCCCTCTCAGCGCTGCCCAGTGTGTCAGCATTCCCTCTCAGCGCTCCCCAGTGTGTCGGCATTCCCTCTCAGCGCTCCCCAGTGTCTCGGCATTCCCTCTCGGCGCTGTCCAGTGTGTCGGCATTCCCTCTCAGCGCTGCCCAGTGTGTCGGCATTCCCTCTCAGCGCTCCCCAGCGTGTCGGCGTTCCCGGCTCACCGCTGCCGAGTGCCTCACGTTCCCGGCTAACGTTCCGTTCGCATTCCCGCAGAGTTTCCCCGACACACTCAGGATTAGAGCCTCTGGTTTTTAAATGAGACTCCGATTAACATTAGTCACCTACCTGTGAAGCCTACCTGTGTCATAGGAGCAGCTTACCTGTGTGAGGTACTCTCCATCTCTGCTCTCTTAGGGCTGACCTTCCACCTCCCAGCCAGTGAGCTGCTGTACAATACAGTACACACCGGAGGTGCCCTTAAATACTGATCTGAGATCAGTTTAACAGTTTTTCCTTAAAGTGGAGCATGATAGGGTCAGTGGCATGTTTGCTTATCCAGGATTGGGTGCATTCAGGCTCCCTCACTCTACTCACTCTAAGTGCATTTTGTATAACTGCCACGTCAGCAAAGACTTGAGTTTCAGCAGTTTCACTGTGTTCAGTCTGCAGTTCGTTCAGCACAGTTGAGCTTAAAAGAAAAGAAAGGATGAATAGAGGTGAGAGAGTAAAAGGATCTGAACAGTTGAGCCCCCCCCCCCCCCCCCCCCCCCCAGGAGCACTCCAGCCCTCTCTTTCTCATTCTGCTCAATGCAATGAGAGCTTTCTCTCTGGAGCACATTACATTTGATTTAGCCATGCCCTGTATATTGAGTGGGATTACAAACAAATTTACAGTGAGAAAAAAACACACACACACACACACACACACACACCCACACTCACACACAAACAGTCTTTAACATCCACGATTCAAGTGAATTCAGGTGCCTTGAACAAAGATTGACCGCATAGTCTGAGATATAAAGCAATATCACAGTAAATTTTAAATCCTGGGAAGCGCTTGTAAAAGTTCAGACCGGGGTTGTGCCACTTTAAATGTGTTTATTTTGTCCCCCTGAAAGCAGGCGTTTGATTAGCCTGAGCCGGAGGTCTTAAAGCTGTATTGTGTTGAGCTTCACGCGGTGAAAGCCGGGCTGTGCACGAGGAAGGAGCCGGAGAGCGGGTCCAGATTGATCATAGGCCATGGCCCCGGTCTTTCCTCACTCAGATTGATTGGTCCTCTGATGGTTAATGTTTACTAAGAGGAGATCGCTCACCCTGACCAGGCCCGCTGTGAAAAATGACCGTTCTACTCACACGGGCCTGCTGTTTATGACGTTCAACAAATGAACGGGGAAAAGTTTGTATCAGTAGTGCTGTTCATTATTTCCTGTAATTTCAATTTGTAATGTTTTTTGTGCGTCCATAACTTGTGTCAGAAGCAGTGTGTTGCACGCAGGTTTATAAATGAGCGTGAATCTGTTCAGCTCCCATCATGCACTGCTTTGGATATATGTCATAGTGAGTGATCTGGTACCTGTATGTCTCATGTTTTATAATAAGGCATTGAGCATGTGTAGCATATTTACTCCATATCTAACAAGACTGAGATGCCAGTATTGAGAAAATAAGGTGATATGGATTCATAAAGGACCAACATTGGCAAAATCTTGTTGCCAACAGAGCAACAATGACAACGTCCACATAACGTTTACTTGCCTGCTCAATCTTAGATGTAAAGCTACACATTTTGATTTGGTGAGAAATGTGAACAAAACCAATTTTTACATTCTTGGTGGGTTTTCCCCCCGTTAAATTTCTGTATTCAAAATGGTCGCATCGCGACATTCAAATATGGTCAATTCACAGACGATTCTAAAGTGCTTCATAAACACACCGAATTGTTCTCCGTCCCGTTCATATTTTAGCGGTGGTAATGCGGATGAAGTTATATTTTAGTGGTGGTAATGCGGATGAAGTTATATTTTAGCGGTGGTAATGCGGATGAAGTTATATTTTAGCGGTGGTAATGCGGATGAAGTTATATTTTAGCGGTGGTAATGTGGATGAAGTTATATTTTAGCGGTGGTAATGCGGATGAAGTTATATTTTAGCGGTGGTAATGTGGATGAAGTTATATTTTAGCGGTGGTAATGCGGATGAAGTTATATTTTAGCGGTGGTAATGCGGATGAAGTTATATTTTAGTGGTGGTAATGCGGATGAAGTTATATTTTAGCGGTGGTAATGCGGATTAAGTTATATTTTAGCGGTGGTAATGCGGATGAAGTTATATTTTAGCGGTGGAAATGCGGATGAAGTTATATTTTAGTGGTGGTAATGCGGATGAAGTTATATTTTAGCGGTGGTAATGCGGATGAAGTTATATTTTAGTGGTGGTAATGCGGATGAAGTTATATTTTAGCGGTGGTAATGCGGATGAAGTTATATTTTAGTGGTGGTAATGCGGATGAAGTTATATTTTAGCGGTGGTAATGCGGTTGAAGTTATATTTTAGTGGTGGTAATGCGGATGAAGTTATATTTTAGTGGTGGTAATGCGGATGAAGTTATATTTTAGTGGTGGTAATGCGGATGAAGTTATATTTTAGTGGTGGTAATGCGGATGAAGTTATATTTTAGTGGTGGTAATGCGGATGAAGTTATATTTTAGCGGTGGTAATGCGGATGAAGTTATATTTTAGCGGTGGTAATGCGGATGAAGTTATATTTTAGCGGTGGTAATGTGGATGAAGTTATATTTTAGCGGTGGTAATGCGGATGAAGTTATATTTTAGCGGTGGTAATGTGGATGAAGTTATATTTTAGCGGTGGTAATGCGGATGAAGTTATATTTTAGCGGTGGTAATGCGGATGAAGTTATATTTTAGTGGTGGTAATGCGGATGAAGTTATATTTTAGCGGTGGTAATGCGGATTAAGTTATATTTTAGCGGTGGTAATGCGGATGAAGTTATATTTTAGTGGTGGTAATGCGGATGAAGTTATATTTTAGCGGTGGTAATGCGGATGAAGTTATATTTTAGCGGTGGTAATGCGGATGAAGTTATATTTTAGTGGTGGTAATGCGGATTAAGTTATATTTTAGCCGTGGTAATGCGGATGAAGTTATATTTTAGCGGTGGTAATGCGGATGAAGTTATATTTTAGCGGTGGTAATGCGGATGAAGTTTAAAGCGTGGATGGTAATGTGTGCGACGGCTGGGTGTGAATGCATAGCGCTCGGGTTGCTAATGTAGCCGTTCCTGCTCTTATTGATTAGATCCTCCTTATCAGCGCTGAACACATTGCTTTGTCTCGCAGAGAAATGAAAGGAGAGGAGAGGAGAGATCTTTCTGCTGGCCGATGTGGCAAAGCATGCTGGGTAATCGGCCCTGAAAGGAGAAGAACACGTGTGGCTGGCCATTAGAAAGTCATAGAGGCAGGCGTTAAACATTGATCTGATGTTGCCGCTGTGTTGTAACTGAATGGCAGATCATTCTGCATTGAAAGGCTGGCAGACGGTCAGCACAAATTAGTTCATTTGTAAAAAACTGGGAATTTGGCATCAGGTGGGATACGAAGGCTCGTCCCGACTGGTACATGCAGACAGAGCGCTGGGCCCTGATGTAGAGGAACTATCACGTGGTTCCGAGCGGTTCAGTGAAGGATCACGTGGTTTCCGAGCGGTTCAGTGAAGCATCATGTGGTTCAGAGCGGTTCAGTGAAGCATCATGTGGTTCAGAGCGGTTCAGTGAAGCATCACGTGGTTCCGAGCGGTTCAGTGAAGCATCATGTGGTTCAGAGCGGTTCAGTGAAGCATCATGTGGTTCCGAGCGGTTCAGTGAAGCATCATGTGGTTCCGAGCGGTTCAGTGAAGCATCATGTGGTTCCGAGCGGTTCAGTGAAGCATCATGTGGTTCCGAGCGGTTCAGTGAAGCATCATGTGGTTCCGAGCGGTTCAGTGAAGCATCATGTGGTTCAGAGCGGTTCAGTGAAGCATCATGTGGTTCAGAGCGGTTCAGTGAAGCATCATGTGGTTCAGAGCGGTTCAGTGAAGCATCATGTGGTTCAGAGCGGTTCAGTGAAGCATCATGTGGTTCAGAGCGGTTCCGGAGGTCGGGTGAGTTTTTTTAAAGCAGATTTTGTTGTAGCAGTTGGTGTGCAGCCCAGGGACCTGATGAGGGTGCAGTTGTGCTGGTTACCACGGTGATGAGCCTCCCTCCACCCTACAGCTGCAGCAGGAGAGACGGAAGCCTTCCTGCACTACACCTGTCTTTGAGCTTCGCTCACCTGCGTCCGGTTCCCATGGGATGGAGAACACACGGAATTCATGTTTATGATCAAACCTGTCCTTCTATCCGTCCTCATACTCCTCTCCCTCCTCTCTTCCTCTCCTCCTCTCTCTCGCTCTTCTGAGGAAACGCCTTTTCATGCCTTTCAATGTGTCCTTCAGATTCACCCAGCCTCTCCCTCCCAGCCTCAGCCTCTCCCTCTCAGCCTCTCCCTCCCAGCCTCTCCCTCCCAGCCTTAGCCTCTCACTCCCAGCCTCTCCCTCCCAGCCTCTCCCTCCCAGCCTCTCCCTCCCAGCCTCAGCCTCTCCCTCCCAGCCTCAGCCTCTCCCTCCCAGCCTCTCCCTCCCAGCCTCAGCCTCTCACTCCCAGCCTCAGCCTCTCCCTCCCAGCCTCTCCCTCCCAGCCTCAGCCTCTCACTCCCAGCCTCAGCCTCTCCCTCCCAGCATCTCCCTCCCAGCCTCAGCCTCTCACTCCCAGCCTCTCCCTCCCAGCCTCAGCCTCTCCCTCCCAGCCTCAGCCTCTCCCTCCCAGCCTCAGCCTCTCACTCCCAGCCTCAGCCTCTCCCTCCCAGCCTCAGCCTCTCACTCCCAGCCTCAGCCTCTCACTCCCAGCCTCAGCCTCTCCCTCCCAGCATCTCCCTCCCAGCCTCAGCCTCTCACTCCCAGCCTCTCCCTCCCAGCCTCTCACTCCCAGCCTCTCCCTCCCAGCCTCTCCCTCCCAGCCTCTCACTCCCAGCCTCTCATTCCCAGCCTCTCCCTCCCAGCCTCAGCCTCTCACTCCCAGCCTCTCCCTCCCAGCCTCAGCCTCCCAGCCTCAGCCTCTCCCTCCCAGCCTCTCCCTCCCAGCCTCTCACTCCCAGCCTCTCCCTCCCAGCCTCTCCCTCCCAGCCTCTCACTCCCAGCCTCTCACTCCCAGCCTCTCCCTCCCAGCCTCTCCCTCCCAGCCTCTCACTCCCAGCCTCTCCCTCCCAGCCTCTCACTCCCAGCCTCTCACTCCCAGCCTCTCACTCCCAGCCTCTCCCTCCCAGCCTCTCCCTCCCAGCCTCTCACTCCCAGCCTCTCCCTCCCAGCCTCTCACTCCCAGCCTCTCACTCCCAGCCTCAGCCTCCCAGCCTCTCACTCCCAGCCTCTCCCTCCCAGCCTCTCACTCCCAGCCTCTCACTCCCAGCCTCTCACTCCCAGCCTCAGCCTCCCAGCCTCTCACTCCCAGCCTCAGCCTCCCAGTCCCAGCCT
>CM056377.1:5007583-5012583 GCA_029718625.1 Synaphobranchus kaupii | reverse complement strand
CAACACTATACTATACTATACTACCAACACTATACTATACTATACTATACTACCAACACTACACTATACTATACTATACTATACTACCAACACTATACTATACTATACTATACTACCAACACTATACTATACTATAACACCAACTTTGCATCAACATTGGGGCTGGAAAAGTATAAACAGTTGTTTATGATTGGATATGAATTAAAATGCAAATATAATGAATTGCTGTGCATTTAGATGGATAGGCTGATTAGCCCCGAGTAGAGTGGAGCTTCATGGTGTGACCTCATGATTAGCCCTGAGTAGAGTGGAGCTTCATGGTGTGATCTCATGATTAGCTCTGAGTAGAGTGGAGCTTCATGGTGTGATCTCATGATTAGCCCTGAGTAGAGTGGAGCTTCATGGTGTGACCTCATGATTAGCCCTGAGTAGAGTGGAGCTTCATGGTGTGACCTCATGATTAGCTCTGAGTAGAGTGGAGCTTCATGGTGTGACCTCATGATTAGCCCTGAGTAGAGTGGAGCTTCATGGTGTGACCTCATGATTAGCCCTGGGTAGAGTGGAGCTTCATGGTGTGACCTCATGATTAGCTCTGAGTAGAGTGGAGCTTCATGGTGTGACCTCATGATTAGCCCTGAGTAGAGTGGAGCTTCATGGTGTGACCTCATGATTAGCCCTGAGTAGAGTGGAGCTTCACGGTGTGACCTCATGATTAGCCCTGAGTAGAGTGGAGCTTCATGGTGTGACCTCATGATTAGCCCTGAGTAGAGTGGAGCTTCATGGTGTGACCTCATGATTAGCCCTGAGTAGAGTGGAGCTTCATGGTGTGACCTCATGATTAGCCCTGAGTAGAGTGGAGCTTCATGGTGTGACCTCATGATTAGCCCTGAGTAGAGTGGAGCTTCATGGTGTGACCTCATGATTAGCCCTGAGTAGAGTGGAGCTTCATGGTGTGACCTCATGCTGATTATGATGAAAATGCTTTCATTTGAATGTGGATGAATAGTGGTGCCGTGAATGTTGGGGTGTCAGGGTGCTCTTACAGTGTAGCTGAATGTTGGGGTGTCAGGGTGCTCCTGCAGTGTAGCTGAATGTTGGGGTGTCAGGGTGCTCTTGCAGTGTGGCTGAATGTTGGGGTTTTGGGGTGCTCTTACAGTTTGGCTGAATGTTGGGGTTTTGGGGTGCTCTTACAGTTTGGCTGAATGTTGGGGTTTTGGGGTGCTCTTACATTGTGGCTGAATGTCGGGTGTCGGGGTGCTCTTACAGGCAGGGGTGACGAGGGCCTCGGCCACGCCCAGCAGGAAGTATTGGGGTGTCAGCTGAAAGCAGCCCATGGAGGATGCCTGCAGCACCTTGCCGGAGAGGGACTGCTCCACCGGCGGGAAGCCTTTCCGCTGCACCTCCGACAGCCCAGCAGCCAGCACCGACAGCGCTGCACACGCGTGACCCGCCACTGAGAGGAGCAACACGCAGGTATCACACTCACACACGCAGGTATCACACTCACACGCAGGTATCACACTCACACACGCAGGTATCACACTCACACGCAGGTATCGCACTCACACACGCAGGTATCACACTCACACGCAGGTATCACGCTCCACACACAGGTATCACACTCCACACGCAGGTATCACACTCACACGCAGGTATCACATTCACACGCAGGTATCACACTCACACACGCAGGTATCACACTCACACGCAGGTATCACACTCACACACGCAGGTATCACACTCACACGCAGGTATCGCACTCACACACGCAGGTATCACACTCACACGCAGGTATCACGCTCCACACACAGGTATCACACTCCACACGCAGGTATCACACTCACACGCAGGTATCACATTCACACGCAGGTATCACACTCACACACGCAGGTATCACACTCACACGCAGGTATCGCACTCACACACGCAGGTATCACGCTCCACACGCAGGTATCACGCTCCACACACAGGTATCACACTCCACACGCAGGTATCACGCTCCACACGCAGGTATCACACTCCACACGCAGGTATCACACTCACACGCAGGTATCACGCTCCACACGCAGGTATCACACTCCACACGCAGGTATCACGCTCACACGCAGGTATCACATTCACACGCAGGTATCACACTCCACACGCAGGTATCACACTCCACACGCAGGTATCACACTCCACACACAGGTATCACACTCACACGCAGGTATCACACTCACACGCAGGTATCACGCTCCACACGCAGGTATCACACTCACACGCAGGTATCACACTCACACGCAGGTATCA
Source organism: Synaphobranchus kaupii (assembly GCA_029718625.1). Lineage (NCBI taxonomy): Eukaryota > Metazoa > Chordata > Actinopteri > Anguilliformes > Synaphobranchidae > Synaphobranchus > Synaphobranchus kaupii. Next base: position 5,010,294 of record CM056377.1, on the reverse strand, counting down.
CGCTCCACACACAGGTATCACGCTCACACGCAGATATCACGCTCCACACGCAGGTATCACACTCACACGCAGGTATCATGCTCAGACACGCAGGTATCACACTCACACGCAGGTATCACGCTCCACACACAGGTATCACACTCACACACACGGGTATCACACTCACACGCAGGTATCACACACACACGCAGGTATCACACACACACGCAGGTATCATGCTCAGACACGCAGGTATCACACTCACACACAGGTATCACGCTCCACACACAGGTATCACACTCACACACACAGGTATCACACTCACACGCAGGTATCACGCTCACACGCAGGTATCACACTCACACGCAGGTATCACACTCCACACGCAGGTATCACACTCACACGCAGGTATCACGCTCCACACGCAGGTATCACGCTCACACGCAGGTATCACACTCCACACGCAGGTATCACACTCACACGCAGGTATCACGCTCACACGCAGGTATCACACTCCACACGCAGGTATCACACTCACACGCAGGTATCATGCTCAGACACGCAGGTATCACACTCACACGCAGGTATCACGCTCCACACGCAGGTATCACACTCACACGCAGGTATCACACTCACACGCAGGTATCATGCTCAGACACGCAGGTATCACACTCACACGCAGGTATCACACTCACACGCAGGTATCACACTCCACACGCAGGTATCATGCTCAGACACGCAGGTATCACACTCCACACGCAGGTATCACACTCACACGCAGGTATCACACTCACACGCAGGTATCACACTCCACACGCAGGTATCATGCTCAGACACGCAGGTATCATGCTCACACACGCAGGTATCACACTCACACGCAGGTATCACACTCCACACGCAGGTATCATGCTCAGACACGCAGGTATCATGCTCACACACGCAGGTATCACACTCACACGCAGGTATCACGCTCCACACACAGGTATCACACTCACACGCAGGTATCACACTCACACGCAGGTATCATGCTCACACGCAGGTATCATGCTCACACACGCAGGTATCACACTCACACGCAGGTATCATGCTCACACGCAGGTATCACACTCACACGCAGGTATCACACTCCACACGCAGGTATCACGCTCCACACGCAGGTATCATGCTCACACGCAGGTATCATGCTCACACGCAGGTATCACGCTCCACACACAGGTATCACACTCACACGCAGGTATCACACTCACACGCAGGTATCATGCTCACACGCAGGTATCACGCTCCACACACAGGTATCACACTCACACGCAGGTATCACACTCACACGCAGGTATCATGCTCACACACGCAGGTATCACGCTCCACACGCAGGTATCATGCTCACACGCAGGTATCATGCTCACACACGCAGGTATCACGCTCCACACGCAGGTATCATGCTCACACGCAGGTATCACGCTCACACACGCAGGTATCACACTCACACGCATGTATCATGCTCACACACGCAGGTATCACACACACACAGGTATCACACTCACACGCAGGTATCATGCTCACACACGCAGGTATCATGCTCACACGCAGGTATCACACTCCACACGCAGGTATCACGTATCATTGTCCCTTTAGGACACCCAGTGTGGAGAAATGGGGAGGGAAGGGGTTGTGGGGTTTTGGTAAATGCACAGCAGGGACAGTTTTGTGGGGCTTTTTCAGTCAATGCCAGCTCTCTGCAGTGCTGTATGCCCACGACTAAGGCTCATTCATTACTAAGCATCTGAAAATATAATATATGTGAGTCCTACGTCAATTGTTCAAATGTTCCTCTGGTTCCTTTTATAGCAACGCAGTTCCCCGGGACAGATTCATTTCATGATGAAAGAAACTGATAAAGATAAAGAGGGTCTTACTAGAGTTGCAGGAGTAGTCCACCAATGATTTAAAAATGACCAAAAGGACAAATGACCTGTATGTAAAATAGGCAGTGGATTTGTGAGCTCTGGGCTCTCAGTGTGCAGAATGAATGGGTTTTGTGATGAATATTCTCCAGCAATAGGACCCTGTGCTTTATGAGAGACGCCAGGTCCAACACGCGCAGCGCGGAAAACTAAAGACCGCGTCCGACTGGCAGAACGCTTTAGTTAGCGCTCGCATAAAGATGACAAACGAGAGCAGATATGTCTGAGAATAAGGGCGAGAGCCATATCCCATAATAGCAGTCTGTGTGGCTACAGTCATCAATATCATTGGTCTAGCATGTGGATAAGGGGCGGGGATCGGGGGGATATTACATGTATATTACATGTATATTTGTGTGCTTCTCTACAAAGGCTAATAACATTTTACACAAAGCAAGTTTGTCTGACCTACACTGTTACTTCTGATAGCAATACATCACTGGGTACTTTTGGGTGACCAGGTAGTGTCACATATGGACTGTGGGGGAAAGTTCTGGAATGGCTGCTTAACCCTGGGTGTGCAGGTGAGAGAGGAACTCAGGTAGGAGAGTATACAGGTGATAGTGGTTCTCAGGTAAGGTGAGTGTACAGGTAATGGGGAGCCTTACCTATGAGAGTATTGGGGTTCAGTGGGGTTTTGTCCTTGAGAGTATTGGGGTACAGTGGGGTCTTACATATGAGAGTATTGGGGTACAGTGGGGTCTTACCTATGAGAGTATTGGGATACAGTGGGGTCTTACCTATGAGAGTATTGGGGTACAGTAGGGTCTT
>CM056377.1:4916696-5007083 GCA_029718625.1 Synaphobranchus kaupii | reverse complement strand
ATTGCGCGCACACACACACACACACACACACACACATACACACACACATACATACATACTGTACATACACACACACACACACACACACACACACACACACAGACAAATACAAGCACACCTCATTGCATTGTCTTACACTATGCTTGCCTTGTCTATTCACCCCTCTAGCTAATCATGGAAAATTAAAAACCAAAGAAAATATCAGATAAACATGGGAAACATTCTCAGCATGTTCCACTCCAACATTGCTCCAACATCCTATTTGGGTTCCATTCCAATGCTGTTCCAATATTCCATTTCTGCTACATTCCAACATTCCAACACGGTCCCAAGATTCACTATCAATTTCGACACATTTCCCTGGGCTTCAGGAACAAAACAATCCAAAATATTTAAGATTTTATGTTCATATACAGGTATGTATATATATTTACAGATTGTCAAGCATGTGAAAGTACTCACAAGCTGTACAAGTGTAAGGACAGCAGTGAGAGAGTAAAGTAGATTATCGCTGGTCCTTTTTCAGACGCGCTTTCACACAGAAAGCTTCTGTGAGCATCGTCTGAGTACGCACGCAAACAACAGGATAAGCCCTGTCTACACAGCGTGACACAGCGCTGCTCCACTGTAATCTCACACATGTCAATCAGAGAGGAGAGAGAGCTGCAGTTCCAGGGCACCATGAGGACAGTATCAGTCAGAGAGCTGTAGAGCACCACGAGGACAGTATCAATCAGAGAGCTGCAGAGCACCATGAGGACAGTATCAGTCAGAGAGCTGCAGGGCACCACGAGGACAGTATCAGTCAGAGAGCTGTAGAGCACCATGAGGACAGTATCAGTCAGAGAGCTGTAGAGCACCATGAGGACAGTATCAGTCAGAGAGCTGCAGAGCACCATGAGGACAGTATCAGTCAGAGCTGCAGAGCACCATGAGGACAGTATCAGTCAGAGAGCTGTAGAGCACCATGAGGACAGTATCAGTCAGAGAGCTGTAGAGCACCATGAGGACAGTATCAGTCAGAGAGCTGTAGAGCACCATGAAGACAGTATCAGTCAGAGAGCTGCAGAGCACCATGAGGACAGTATCAGTCAGAGAGCTGTAGAGCACCATGAGGACAGTATCAGTCAGAGAGCGTTTTTGCTTTATCTGACTCCAGCCTACAGACTCATCTGCTTATGAGGAGCTTATTAATTGTGGGATCTGAATTTGCACAGCCGTCCATCCCTGCTGGGCATATGAAGAGTGAGCTCTAGGTTCAGCCATAAATGAAACCGCCTTATTAACGCAAAGCACGGTTTGGACTTTCTGGGAGAGACACACACCTGCACACACACAATAAAAACATATAAACTGCAAAAAAAAACAACTAACTGGTCTAGAAGACACCGCCAATTACAGGAATCGGTTGACACGGAACCAGAAAACGATTCCGGCAGCATACGCAGGGAACACAGGAAGAATTGTTCTTTGTGTTGAAAAGGCGACGGCTTCCCAGATTAAATGTCAGTTTTAAACCCGCAGAGTAAATGGCCTATACATTTGGAATGAATGAATGCTGAAATTGTGCCTGTAACGTTGTTTAGATTGCATCAGGCCCTCTGATCAGGGGCCAGCAGGGTGTTTATAGATTGGAAGCGTGGCTCTAACACGCCGGCCCAGGGTAGTCAGCCAGGTTTCCCCCACATCGCTCAGTTCAGTGGAGAGCGGGACTGTATTTTTTAAGGCAGAATTAAGATGCCAATCCTTGATGAGGGCATTGTACACAATCAGTGCTAACTGAATTGGCTGCATTGATTGGGCAGCTTTGTAATGGCGATGAAGCTCTGGAAATCTATACGGCTCCCTCCCCTGCCAGAGAAGATGCAGAGCCAACACCACGGTTACCCCTCCCCTGCCACAGAGAGGCTGCAGAGCCAACACCAGGGCTACCCCTCCCCTGCCACAGAGAAGATGCAGAGCCAACACCAGGGCTACCCCTCCCCTGCCACAGAGAGGCTGCAGAGCCAACACCAGGGTTACCCCTCCCCTGCCACAGAGAGGCTGCAGAGCCAACACCAGGGCTACCCCTCCCCCCTCACCCATGAAACAGGTGGTAAAAACTATTTTAACGTGGAATTGCTGAACCTGTCGAAGCAATAAATGATTTGCCTGTCTGTGTGGATCAATGGCCGTAGAGCTCGTTCCCTTTTACCCACTGTATCACAAAGCCTCTTAGCCTTCTTTCTCTCTCTCTCTTTCTATGCCTGTCTCTCTCTCCCTCTCTCCCTGTATCTCCCCTTCTCTTTCTCTCCCTGTCTCTCTCTTTCTCCCTCTCTCTCTTTGTCCCTCTCTCTCCAACAGCATCACAAAACAGAATCGAGCTTCACGGAGACACAATAAACAGAATAACTGAGCACAAACTCTGCTTTTTAGGGAATCGACTGAGTAGAGGTCTCTGATTGCTCACGGAAAGGGCCCGCCCTCGTTCGCTCTCTCTAAAGACGTGACTGAGGGCCGACTGACGGAGTCAAGGATGTGTTTTGTGACGGCTCTCAATACAGGCGTTTGCAGTGGTGTGGTGTGCGGTCTTTGCCATAACCAGCTTGTTATTTGGAGTGTCATATTCCAAGGATTAGAAAGGGCACTAATTGCTCCTCATTTTTTATATTTTGGCCTCCAAAGGGAAATCCAAAGTCATGCAAGGCAATACAGAAAAGGAAACGGAGTGGTAATGTAATGGTGACTTTCAAAATGAATGCAAAACAAATATGGGTTGAGTTTTGTCTTCATTGACAAATAACACCAAAATGTTTAAAAAAATGGACAATAGGCACTGCAATGTTATGGTAATGAAGAGCAGTTGGAATTACTATATGAAGTGTTCCCATGTGTCTTTATATTAGTATTTATATTATTATGTTAGTGTGTGTGTGCTTGCTGCGTGTGCGTGTGTGTGTGTGTGTGCTTGCTGCGTGTGTGTGTGTGTGTGTGTGTGTGTGTGTGTGTGTGCTTGCTGCGTGTGTGTGTGTGTGTGTGTGTGTGTGTGTGTGTGTGTGTGTGTGTGCTTGCTGCGTGTGCGTGTGTGTGTGTGTGCCCGCATGCATGTGTGCGCGCATTCATATGTGTGTGTTTGTGTGTGTAAGAATGCATTTTCTTTTTCATCACTTTCTGGTTGTACTATTTCTATTTCTATTTGTAGATTTGTAAATAATCCTACTCTTAATTGACCTTTTCAAATTAAGGACTTTAAAAAACGTAAACAGTATCTTTCTCCTAAATCAGTTAAATTAAATATGCCTTCCTGGAATGAAATTTAAAAACCAACAAATGCGACCAAAGAACATTTGCATCGGGTCACAAATCAACATAAAGCAACGGTATAAAATACACTAATTTGGTCACGTAAAGTTTTTCTAGCCAGAATCTCTTTCAATCACAGAAATTCTCTGTTTTTCTCATTCACTCCAATTTCTTCTCTCTCCCATACACTGTGTGTATTATATTAACAGGTTCCCATCCTGGTGTGTAAACCAATAAAATCCCATTTGAAATCAGCACGGCTGTGAACATTTTGACAGAAAGACACAAAGACGGATACAGAGGCCAAAGCACACACACACACACACACACACACACACACACACACACACACACACGCATACACAAATGAACAGGATGTTCTGGCACAATCCTGAGGCTCACGGGCCTTTTGCTTCTGGAAGTTACCGTCCCTAATTGGCCGGTGGAAGAGCCACGTTTACATTCAGGGAGAGCGAGCCAGACTATGAGAGGCAGTGACAGTTAGACTATGAGACAGGCGCAATGTGCTGTCCATGGGCAATGTACCTGTTCCATCAAAAAGCCTATTGTTGGCTACAACGTCTGATGGGTATTTTTTTGGGAGCAGATTCACTATTGATCCACCACATGCAATTAAGGGAAAGGACTTTCTTCCCAAGGTGTAAAGCCAAAAAGTTCAAAAGGTGGGAAAGTTTCTCCGTGAACTGCATTTCCCGAACTGCAGTCTAATGTCCACGTACCCCGTCTACGCTTCATATCTCCTCAGGGCTCTCTCCTTACAGCGTGCCAATCTGGCCAGCCCATAACACAAGGGCTGTGTCCCAGTACTTCCACCACCACCTCCTCTCCCTCCGTGCCCCGGTAACCCATCTTTGTGTCCTAATCTAATGATGCTCATTACATATTAATTAATATCTCAACGCAAACCGCAATGTCAGGTACATTGTATTCTGTACATCCAAACACTTACAGGCAGTTTTGCATACTTGTGGGTAGAAGACGAGTGGAGGAGACGAGTGGAGGAAAGGAGGTGAGGACTGAAGAATATTGGGATGCACCCTAGGCATGCTCACATAGGCACCACACAGGAAATGATGTCAGACTGAATCAGCCAATAAGGAGAGGCTTACACAAAGCAGATCTACATTATGAATAACGAAAACAAAACCCTAACCCTAACCGCACACGCACACACGCACACACGCACGCGCACACGCACGCACGCGTGCACAAACGCACACGTGCAAACGCGCACGCGCGCACACGCGCACGCACACACATGCACACACACACACACGCGCACAGTTGCATGTCACCTGCTGCTCACACAGAGATTAAGACGCCCGTGTTTCTCGTACACTCCAACAGAAAAACTCTCAATACAGCATCTCAGCGGACGGTATGCGGTCTCCCCGACAGCACTACTTCAGCGGATGGTACAGTTGTCCTGACAACAGTATCTATGCAGATGACTGCGTTGCCCTAGCAGCAGTATCTCAACAGACAGTAGGGTTGCTCTGACAGCAGTATCCCAGCAGATGGTACGGTTGCCCTGACAACAGGATCTTAGCAGACGGTAGAGTTACCCTTGCAACAGTATCTCAATGGGCGGGACCATTCATTTAGACCAGGGGTGTCAAACTCCGGTCCTGGAGGGCCGCAGTGTCTGCTGGTTTTTGGTGCACTTCAGCACAAGTGATTCATTTAAGTCACTGATTGGCTAAGAAGTCCACACACCTTGTTCTCAATGCTTTAACTGGGTGCTGATTGAAAGGAAACTACAAATACCTGTAGACACTGCGGCCCTCCAGGACTGGAGTTTGACACCCCCTGATTTAGACTATTCCCACCCGTAGATCACAGGGCCAAAGACATTGCATATCCTGTAAAAGCAGGCCCACTACTCTGGGCTGAAAACTCCTCTCTCTCAGTGTCTCAGTCATTTATTACCTGCAGGACACCTGGACCCGGGTCCAAAGAGTCACCATGGCAGAGAGCTACAGCTCCAAGGGTTGTTTCAGTGAAAAGAAGATTGTTTTTCTGCAGAAGCTAATTTCAGGCTTCATTTGTGACTTCCTCCTTCACGGCCCGCTGCCATTCTGAGAACGCTCGGAGTGAAATCCCGCGCAGCGGCTGAGACGCGCCGGAGTCGTCTCTCCTGCCCACACCAGCCCCAAAGGACCCCCAGAGTCTGCAGGCCAGCAGGGAACGCACATCCTCTACAGCTGCTGCCACCTCATCCACTAGGAGGCGCTCTGCAGTTTGATTGGCAAACTCCCTCTCTGGACAAGGCCAGACCACTCCAAACCATTTACATTTACATTCATGTCTACAGACATTGGAACCTTGTTTCTGGTGGTTATTTGCTTTGAGTGCATTATTTTCCAAATGCAATATAAAGTGTGAAATGATGTGTGAAATTTATTTATAGCCGTTTATGCTTCTTAAATCTACAGTATAAAGGCCGATTTTGCTGCTGCGTTTTTCTTGACCGCCCTTAAAAAGGTGGCAATGTTTTTGGGAGATCAAATGCCATGATCCAGGATAATTTGCATCGCTTCCGTTTCTCACGTTTGCAATTGAGTCCATTTGTATGTTAAAGGGTAAGTACACCCTAGATCACTTGCCTTAAAGGGTAAGTACACCCTAGATCACTTCGTATAAGAAGGCCTTAAAGGGTAAGTACACCCTAGATCACTTCGTATAAGAAGGCCTTAAAGGGTAAGTACACCCTAGATCACCTTTTTTTTTGCTGTAAACGTGTTTGTATGCCTACCTTATAATGAAACTTATTCATCCATTCCATTATTTCAACAATTCTGAAATAATATTATCATAAGAAACTGGTAGAAAAGCATCTTTGTGCTGCCCCTAATGGTTGAAGTTCCCTTTCTGCTCCCCACACTGCCCCCGCCCCAATCGTGATGTCGGAGTACCTCTTTGGAGGTACCTCTACATCATATGGATAACTGTTGTCGCCCACAACGGAAACAGCCGGCACCTGATTGGTTAGACCCACTACGCTCATTTGTTTTTGGCTCCACGTTTTAAAACCGGAACAACGTGGAGTCCTGTTCCTAAACTGTCTTATTCCAGCTAAATAGTCCACTAAAATACGTTTCTGAAAATATTTGAGGTGAGAAATTGGCCACGCAGTTGCTGAATCTTGATTCATATTTGATCTGCAACGTCTAGTTTGACAGTTTGTTCCGAGTTATACAAAATCATTTGTACATTGTACGTTCATTTATGCAAATCAAATGACGATTGAACACACCTCCTCCGCCCCCACCCCTCTCCCTCGCTCACCCGACAAAGTATTTTTCTAAATTGTGTAGCGGGCGGAGACAGGCTGAGACAGTGGGTGCGCTTACTCTTTAAACTCTTGCTGTGTGGAATTAGCTGAAGCAGCCTGGCTCTACAGGGTCTCTCCAGCCTGTTACACCAGGAGGGTCTCACCAGGCCAAGCTCAATTCTGCGCGTGTGTCACATCACCATGAATAAATTTGGCATTAGGGAGCATTTTGCAGTGTTGCTCATTTTATCTTGAAACAAAGTGAGCCACCATCTGCTAAACAGTGAGACTGAGGCCTGGGAGAGTTGGCTATCAGTGTGAGACCCCCCGTGGAACAGAAACTTCTATGGGCCAACAGACATGACACAGGTTTTACCCAATCAGAGTACCGTTTCCGCCACCATTTCCATTTAAATAAACGTTTTGCTGCGTTTTGTCAGGGCTGAACGCAGCCCAGGTAATACTGTCAAAGCCAGACAGTAAAACGGTACACTTAAAGATTAAAGTAATTTCTGATGCATAAGTAAAATAATCTAGAGCCTCTAACCACACTTTGCTTGAATTGTCCTTCAGTTACAATCATTGGTAATTATTTTTTCTTTTAGCTGTATTTTGATTAATGTGCAACTGAATCAGCGATGAAGGCAACTAATTCCTTCATTCCTAACCCTTCTTATAACTTTTCATTTCTGGATCAAACTAATGCAAATGGAAAGTTCTACCTGCTGTGTGCTTACAGTAGGAAGCCCTAGCAAATGCCAGCAATCCGTGAGCAGGATCAGGTCTAGCAGTGGTGATGTTTCTTAGTTACTGTTCAGCAGCAATCCGTGAGCAGGATCAGGTCTAGCAGTGGTGATGTTTCTTAGTTACTGTTCAGCAGGTCTGCTTATTCAGGAGCAAAATGTAAGCATTCCCTCTGAAACAGCACACAGTAAAACTCTCAAAACACACCCTTATCCAGCACTTTACCTCTCACTCAAACCCACAACCTCCTGCTGGAGAGGACTCTGAGCACTACATAGCAAACTGTCCCTTCTGATCTCCCCTACCAATAAGGCCCAATCAAATTTCTTCTAATGACCCACTGCATTATTCATAGTCTTTAATATAACCAGGAGTTTATATTATATTATCCAGAGGAAAGCAACCCTAGCAGTGATTCTCAGCAGGTATGTATTCTGTGGAGACTACCACACAGAGCGCAGCTGTTCAATGTTTCAGCTGATAAAATGGAAGCGGCATCTTTTTTCGCATTTAGATTTGAGGGATAAATATTTGATGAGTGCTCCAAGCCGCTATTGCTGGTTTCTTTCGGACACGAACGTTAAGGTCACTTTAAAAAAATTATCTGCGCTTGCAGATTTTCTGCGAATAAACAGCTTCCTGTGAGAGGCCCGGACCTCTCTCCTTTCAGAGACAATCAGTGTTATATAAAGCAGTTTCTCACCGACTTAGAAATGAAAGATTCTCTCTCTCTCTCTCAAATTCAAATGTGCTTTATTTGCATGACGAGTAAACTTGTGTTGCACAAGCATTGATACATAAAATGACAATAAACAATAAACACCGCCCATATCCAAGAAGGAAGAGAAAGAGAGAAAAAAAAAAGAAACAAACCCCCCCCCCCCCCACACACACACACACACACACACACACACACACACACAAACCCAGGTCAACTCACACTCTCTCTCTCTCTTGTTTCCTGAGTACAGCTCAGATCATTTAATGCTTTTTATCCTAAGTGGTGTAATGCTCTTCTAACCTTAAGCAAGGTACTTGGGATGAATTTATGCAGTAATTTATGCGGTATGAATGCCGCTTTATAAATGAATAAATAGCTGAAATGTAAGTTACATAAAGGGCATGTAAGGGTCAGCAATATAAGTGCTGTAATTCACCTGTACAAACAAACAAAAATGCCAAGAAATGGCCTGGTTGTACAGGAAGCGCTTACCCCCTTTTCTTTCCTTTAAATAATACTTTTTTTGTCCAGGACTGGACTGTTAGGAAGTGACAGAATGTGCAGTCTCACAGCATTTTAATCAGACTCCAGCTTTGGGAAAAGCGGTGCCTGTGCAGCGGAAATGAAGAACGCTTCCGTGCGGTGAGTCTACTCATCTCCGGCAGGGCTTAGTGCAGGCCCCTGATTGGACGAGCACCGCTGTAAAGCACTTCCCGATACGGCTTTAAAGACGTGCGTCTGACCCTGGGCTCAGCCCTGTCGCAGTGAGCTTTTCTGTTGATTTTCTCTGATTGAATCAAGGTGGTGATATTTATTTTGGGGTACTTATACATATACGTTTGCCGCTTGGTGAAATGATTCATTATTATTCTTAATATGGTGTTGGGATCATTCTGTAGGCCCATAAGAGACACATATACACTATTCAGTCCTAATATGGTTTTGGGATCATTCTGTAGGCCCATAAGACACCTACAGGCTGTCAGGCTCATATAAAAACAGGCCAGCAGAAACTCAGCGTTCCGACATCTCCTGATGCGCTTTCCGACTGCACCGGCGTTCCTGCTTTATCTGTTACCGGGGAGACGGGAGGCGGGGTCCGTCCCAGCCCTTCCATTTTTTCCGCTGCCTCGGCAGGAATCGCCATCGGGAAGAGGATGGTCCGTCTTTGTTCCCGCTAACACGCACCGCTGCTCCCGTTGACAGCTTCGGAGAAAGGGCCGGAATATCTCAGGGCGTCGGTTCCCGGCGTATCTGGCAGCGGCAGCTTGGCTGCTCTGAATGGGAACGCTGAGTTGACTGTTAAAGGAAACGGGAATGTGTTTCCGGGCCGCGTTCATACCTCAGGCCTCTCCAATCACACTCTGGAGCGCCGGAGAGACGCCCGCAGACTGCCTCACCTCCTCTCACACTAAGCGCACGGAGCACACTTGACCCATTAAAGCCGAGGGTGAGCCAGAAACGCTCGTTAGCTCGTCCTCTGGGCCTGTGAGTCAGGGCTTTGTGGGGGGGTGTTGGGAGGAAGGTCATTAATTTTGCATTCTAATCCTAATTCCATATTCTGGACTCCTGACAGCTCAAAGAGGTGCTTAATTGTACAATATGGGATCTGCCATTGCTATGGAATTACACAGATGATGGGGGGATCTATAACAGACTATGACATACAGTATATACCCAACACCCTGAACCCAGCAGATATGTATGACATACAGTATATACCCAACACCCTGAACCCAGCAGATATGTATGACATACAGTATATACCCAACACCCTGAACCCAGCAGATATGTATGACATACAGTATATACCCAACACCCTGAACCCAGCAGATATGTATGACATACCGTATATACCCAACACCCTGACCCCTCAGGTCTGTATGACAGTATATATGTACACAACAATCTACCTAAAACATTTTTAGATTTTACAGTACTTTTCTTGCATTAATGATGGTTTAATGGTGTATTTTGAGGGTCCAAAGGGAGGGGGGGGGGAAATAGCTTTAAACAAGAACTGAAGGCTGTTAGGAATCCAGGGACAGTTTTTCCCTTATCGTTGCCACCTACTGGTAAATCTGAGGTACTGCGATTACTCTGGGGAAGCCGCAAATGCAGTCAGTTAGACAGTGAAAGAGAAGGAAAGTGTGACTCCCGTTAACGTGACGATTGCCTTAAGCACAGCTCTTCAATTCTCTTCAGCTCCCGATTAGAGCGCAGAGCGGAGAGGCGGGGAAATGGCAGCGGAGAGCGCACAGCAGCGTCTGGGACCCGCCGCTTCCTCTGCAGGGGCTGCCATAACACAGACGAGGCTTTAAATTTACGGCTCTGAGCAGTAATAACGATACGAGCCGCACTTCTGAACCGACTGCGGGCATTAGTCACGGCACAGCCGCGCACCAGCTAGACGCTGCGCCCGCTATCAGCGCTGTACTTACAGTCGCTTTGAAACACACTGAGAATGATGCGACTCAGAGCCGTGTATGCACGTCCCACTTTTACACCACCGGCAGCACAGAGAATACGCTGAATACGCTGCATACGTGCCTTAGCTCCACGTTAGCATGCTGCTGCGTTAGTTACTCACACGAACAAAACACACTCATGCACGCACACATACTGTACACAGGCGCACACACACACACGCATGCACACGTACACAAAAAGACGCACAAGCACACACACACAATTTTCCAGGAAATTTAGTTTTTTGGTCAGGATAACAGTCCAAACTGTATTTGTTGAAAAGAATACAACAAGCCCCTGGAAATCAGAACAATGTACAACCAAACTCTTGCCCTGAGTTCGTATGCACTAGCACGTCATTCGTCCCTAAAATGGCACAGTTCCTCTAAACTACCCATTCACCTATTACTTTTTATTTATTACACTTATATTTATTTTGAAAATCTTTTTCTCTTGTCCTGGGAGAGCTCTATATCTTTTCACCAATGAAACACAGTATTTCCCATAATCTACTTGAAGGATGAATCAACTCAATAAAGCAATTTTGCTGTCCAACACTCTGTGGTATCACTTGTCATCTATGGCTATACAATCAACGAATGGCAGTAATGTTGAGTGGGTTTTCTGGGAAATGTTTTCCACATTCAGGAGGGTAAAACCCACCGCCTGATACTCTCATTCACAGCACTGTGGGTAAACAGGAGAGGTGCTGTTATCCGAGTCCCAGTTATATACAGAATAAAATCATGTACACATCATATACCACATTATATATCATATCCACATCATATATCATATCCACATTATATATCATATCCACATCATATACCACATTATATATCATATCCACATCATATACCACATTATATATCATATCCACATTATATATCATATCCACATTATACACTACTCACAAAAAGTTAGGGATATTCGGCTTTCGGGTGAAATTTCAGGATGAACCTAAAATGCACTATAACCTTTACAGGTGAAATTAATTTGACCTTCTCTAAACTTTTGAATGCACATGTCCAACTATTCAATGTTTCAGTACTTTTTGCACAACTTGCTGTTCTCTAACAAGGAGCTGAACGGCAAAATTCACAACAGGTGTTTGATCCATGAATCGACCAATAAATTTCCTGGTTCAATTAGAATTGGTATTTAAACAGTCCTCTTCATCATGCTGTTCACATTTTGACATCATGAGACCAAGACGACACCTAACAATTGATCAACAGTACCTCGCCATTGCGAGGCTTCAAACAGGATGTTCTCAGAGGGAAGTGGCCACTGAGCTTAGAGTGTCACAGAGTGTCATCAGCAGGTTGCAACAGAGATACAGAGAGACTGGAAGAGTCACAGAAAGGCATAGAAGTGGACGTCCTTTGGCCACATCCCACACTGATGACCGCTTCATTGTGAACAGTGCCCTGCGGAACCGGATGATGAATGCCACTCGACTCCAGGCACATTTAAGGGAGGTGAGAGGCACCCAAGTGTCACGTCAGACCATTCGAAACCGTTTACATCAGCGTGGTCTGCGTGCTAGACGACCTGCAAGGGTACCTGACCACACCACCAGGCACAGGCGTCATCGTCTTGCATGGGCCAGGGAGCATTTACGCTGGACGAGGGACCAGTGGGCCTCAATGCTGTTCTCTGATGAAAGTCGATTCACGTTGAGCAGAAATGATGGCCGCCAACGATGTTGGAGACGTCAAGGAGAGCGCTATGCATCAGCCACTGTTGTCACCAGATGACCCTTTGGTGGTGGCGGTGTTACAGTGTGGGCAGGTGTGTCTAGTCAATACAGAACTGCCCTACACTTTGTGAATGGTACAGTGACAAGCCCATACTACCTGAATAACATCATTAATCCAGTCATTGTGCCCCTGCATGAACAACACAGGCCTAATTTCATCTTCATGGACGACAATGCTCCAGCTCATCGAGGTCGCATCATTAGGGAAAGGCTGCTGGAGACTGGGGTACCTCAAATGGAGTGGCCTGCACTTTCTCCAGACCTGAATCCCATAGAAAACCTATGGGATCAGCTGTCTCACCGTGTAGAGGCTCGTAACTCTGTACCCCAGAACCTCAATGACCTGAGGGCCGCCCTTCAAGAAGAGTGGGATGCCATGCCTCAGCAGACAATAAGTCGACTTGTGAACAGCATGAGACGTCGTTGTCAAGCTGTAATTGATGCTCAAGGGCACATGACAAGTTATTGAGACATTGACATTTTTGTTGTGGTATACCCACCACTGTTGTTGGCTTTTGTTTCAATAAATTGTTTGAGATGAGGAAATCACCATTGCATGCTTCTACTTAAATGCCCTACTTTCATGATACGTATAATATCACTGTAGCGTGAACTTACATTTTCCATAAATTTCACCCGAAAGCCAAATATCCCTAACTTTTTGTGAGTAGTGTATATCATAAACCACATTATATATCATATCCACATTATATATCATATCCACATCATATACCACATTATATATCATATCCACATTATATATCATATCCACATCTCCCAGTGTCTCTGGGATTCAAGCCAGGGCTTCTTATACGTGTAAAATCTCCCAGTAGTTTTCTGTCTGACTGAAATCTTCTTAAAGACTGAATGCTTTGCACACTGCTGCACCAGGCGGTGCGGTCTGATATAAATACATGCATGTTGGTATATGCAAACACACACACGCACACGCACACGCACACACACATTGTGTGGAACCTGGTAATTGTGACCCTTCAACCTTCAGGGCACCACACACTTCAGCTGATTATTGAAGTGCTGATAGCTCGTCAATACTGCTATGGAGAGGTGCAGAGAGAGAGAGAGAGAGGAGAGAGAGAGAGACCACAGACAGAGACAGGAAGAGAGAGAGAGAGAGAGATGTAGAGAGACAGGCAGAGCATGCATCTGTTCTCTCAGTCCACAGCCCCTATCACATTCCTACTCTGGAGACACTCTATCCATCCACCTGCACCTGATCCCTGTGTCCAGTACAGGGAATTGTACAGGGAATTCCCACATCAATGTCTGAGCTTAGTAACATATCAACAGATCATTACTCTTCCAGAGCGACTGCCGCAAGGACAAGCCGTTGCATTTGAGGGACATGTTAGACCCCCAGGGATCAGACAACACAACCTGAATCCTGCTCCTCCTCTTTCTTTTGGTAGCCCAGGATTCGTCCTGCGTCCTGAAATAGGGATTATCCACACACTGGTGCCAAACCAGAACTAAGATGCGCCAATGGCTAGTCTCTACTTCAGATTAAGCAAGAATGCGACGACATGTCACAATCTGTCTTAAACCCCATTTTATTATTACCTGGTCTCCTGGTTTCTCACTGCACCGCTCACAGGAAACATCAAAGTCACTGCATCCAGTCTGTGAGTCTGACAGGAAACGGGACACTTCCTGCTCTGATGCCTGTGAGTCTGACAAGAAATGGGACACTTCCTGCTCTGATGTCTGTGAGTCTGACAGGAAAAGGGGCACTTCCTGCTCTGATGTCTGTGAGTCTGACAGGAAACGGGACACTTCCTGCTCTGATGCCTGTGAGTCTGACAGGAAACAGGACACTTCCTGCTCTGAAGTCTGTGAGTCTGACAGGAAACGGGACACTTCCTGCTCTGATGCCTGTGAGTCTGAAAAGAAATGGGACACTTCCTGCTCTGAAGTCTGTGAGTCTGACAGGAAATGGGGACACTTCCTGCTCTGAAGTCTGTGAGTCTGACAGGAAATAGGACGCGTCCTGCTTTCCAAATAACTGCATCCTCTCTCAGCAAAATGTTCTGAGCTGAGCGAGCCCACACCTGGACAAAGCAGGTGTGTTAAATTGCTAGCACAGCAGAACATTAAAAGCACATTCTCACACTCTCACAGTTCCACTCCCCACCTACATGACTTATATTCTCAATGTCAGCATGATAATACCTTTTTCCTCTCTCTTTAATATTTTATGTGTGTTTCTGTTTGTAGGCACTTCTTCTACGGTTCACCTTACTCCTCATAAACAGAGTTAAATCAGAGATAACCCGTGTGTGCATTTGGCCGCTTTTCAGACAAAAAGATTCAGCGCTTAGTTTGGATGCACTCCAGGAGACATGACTGCACACATTTGGAAAAATGTCTGCGCTGTAATGAACGCCCTTATGGGAAATTAATGCAGCCTTTCCTGTTGGGCCATTTTCCAAACCCTACAAAACATGCCATCCACACAAAGTCAGGGGCTGAGTGAGGCAGTGCTGTGTGTCTATGTGTGTGTGTGTGTCTATGTGTGTGTGTGTGTGTGTGTATGCATGTCTGTGTGTCTATGTAGCGCTGCTCTTCTCTTTCAGAGGAGAAACCTTCATTACCAAGCACTTGTAAAACAGAGAAGAGTGAGGAGATGCTGCCCAGGGGTGTGTGTGTGTGTGTGTGTATGCGTGTGTGTATGCGTGTATGTGTGTCTGTGTGCGTGTCTGTGTGTGTGTGTCTGTGTGTGTATGCGTGTCTGTGTGTGTGTGTGTGTGTGTGTGTGTGTGTGTGTATGCGTGTCTGTGTGTGTGTGTGTGTGTGTGTGTGTGTGTGTGTGTGTCTGTGTGTGTCTGTGTGTGTGTGTGTGTGTATGCGTGTCTGTGTGTGTGTGTGTGTGTGTATGCGTGTATGTGTGTCTGTGTGCGTGTCTGTGTGTCTGTGTGTGTGTGTGTGTGTGTATGCGTGTCTGTGTGTGTGTGTGTGTGTGTGTGTCTGTGTCTGTGTGTGTGTATGCGTGTCTGTGTGTGTGTGTGTGTGTGTATGCGTGTCTGTGTGTGTGTGTGTATGCGTGTCTGTGTGTGTGTGTGTCTGTGTGTGTGTGTGTGTGTGTGTGTGTATGCGTGTCTGTGTGTGTGTGTGTGTGTGTGTGTGTGTATGTGTGTGTGTGTATGCGTGTATGTGTGTCTGTGTGCGTGTCTGTGTGTGTGTGTCTGTGTGTGTATGCGTGTCTGTGTGTGTGTGTGTGTGTGTGTGTGTATGCGTGTATGTGTGTCTGTGTGCGTGTCTGTGTGTGTGTGTCTGTGTGTGTGTGTGTGTGTGTGTGTATGCGTGTCTGTGTGTGTCTGTGTGTGTGTCTGTGTGTGTGTATGCGTGTCTGTGTGTGTGTGTGTGTGTGTGTGTGTGTGTGTGTGTGTATGCGTGTGTGTGTGTGTGTGTGTGTGTGTGTGTCTGTGTTTGTGTATGTGTGTGTATGCGTGTCTGTGTGTGTGTGTGTGTGTGTGTGTGTGTGTGTGTGTGCCCCTGTGTGTGTGTGTGCCCCTGTGTGTGTGTGTGTGTGTGTGTAATCTCATTGAACAGGGCCGGAGTGACACAGGTATCTACTCCCTTATCTGAGAGCATACTGCTCCCACATAGGATGCTCTTAGATAAGACCAGACACCCCTAGCGTAGGTTAGGTTATATTATGCTCACAGGTAACATGAAAAAGGCATTTCTGACAGAATGGGTCTTTAATCCAGCCTCATCTATTGATCTATACAGAAACACATTAAATCTTCTTAAGCATTTGTTCAGTTAACAAATGATAATATCTCAACTCTGGTCCAAGATTATACATGTAGATCTCATAGACATTTTTTGTTATGTAGATTTACCTATATGTACATCTGCCTAATGTGTATTTCCATTACCCATATTTCCCTTCACTTAAATTCACTGAAACCACTGACAGTGTCCATTTTAAAAAGGGCTATTTCCCTATTCCCACCTGAAAACAGGTGTACAGGTGCAGACAGCCTGGCATGGAGAGAGCCTATAGGTGCAGACAGCCTGGCACGGAGAGAGCCTACAGGTGCAGAGAGCCTGGCACAGAGAGAGCCTACAGGTGCAGACAGCCTGGCATGGAGAGAGCCTACAGGTGCAGAGAGCCTGGCACGGAGAGAGCCTATAGGTGCAGAGAGCCTGGCATGGAGAGAGCCTACAGGTGCAGACAGCCTGGCACAGAGAGAGCCTACAGGTGCAGACAGCCTGGCATGGAGAGAGCCTACAGGTGCAGAGAGCCTGGCACGGAGAGAGCCTACAGGTGCAGAGAGCCTGGCACGGAGAGAGCCTACAGGTGCAGAGAGCCTGGCACAGAGAGAGCCTACAGGTGCAGAGAGCCTGGCATGGAGAGAGCCTACAGGTGCAGACAGCCTGGCACAGAGAGAGCCTACAGGTGCAGACAGCCTGGCATGGAGAGAGCCTACAGGTGCAGAGAGCCTGGCACGGAGAGAGCCTACAGGTGCAGAGAGCCTGGCACGGAGAGAGCCTACAGGTGCAGAGAGCCTGGCACAGAGAGAGCCTACAGGTGCAGAGAGCCTGGCACGGAGAGAGCCTACAGGTGCAGAGAGCCTGGCACAGAGAGAGCCTACAGGTGCAGAGAGCCTGGCATGGAGAGAGCCTACAGGTGCAGACAGCCTGGCACAGAGAGAGCCTACAGGTGCAGAGAGCCTGGCACAGAGAGAGCCTACAGGTGCAGACAGCCTGGCACGGAGAGAGCCTATAGGTGCAGACAGCCTGGCACAGAGAGAGCCTACAGGTGCAGACAGCCTGGCACAGAGAGAGCCTACAGGTGCAGACAGCCTGGCACAGAGAGAGCCTACAGGTGCAGACAGCCTGGCACAGAGAGAGCCTACAGGTGCAGACAGCCTGGCACAGAGAGAGCCTACAGGTGCAGAGAGCCTGGCACAGAGAGAGCCTACAGGTGCAGACAGCCTGGCACGGAGAGAGCCTACAGGTGCAGAGAGCCTGGCACAGAGAGAGCCTACAGGTGCAGACAGCCTGGCACGGAGAGAGCCTACAGGTGCAGACAGCCTGGCATGGAGAGAGCCTACAGGTGCAGACAGCCTGGCACAGAGAGAGCCTACAGGTGCAGACAGCCTGGCACGGAGAGAGCCTACAGGTGCAGACAGCCTGGCACAGAGAGAGCCTACAGGTGCAGAGAGCCTGGCACGGAGAGAGCCTACAGGTGCAGAGAGCCTGGCACGGAGAGAGCCTACAGGTGCAGAGAGTTACAAGATGCTGCTGCCCGGCCCTGATTAGAGAGCATCCTGGGTTCACTGTAAATAGGACAAGACCAATGATTCCATTAACGTTGGTCTTCACAGAAAGACTATGTGGTCTCATTGTGGTCGATGTTATTACATTGTTCAGTCAAATAAATGTACAATCCTGTTGCTAAGTGGACGGAGGCAGCTGCAATAACATTAAGACTGTAGCGATGAACCGCAGACCATACAGACAGCCGTTTGACTGCAACATTTCAGCACCAACACAGTCACTGCATTCACACCGGCCTTAAAGAGTCAAACGGCCTGAGAGAGGGGGCTCTGGGAGAGCAAATCCTGACCGCTTCACTACAGACTGACCGCTTCACTACAGACTGACTGCTTCACTACAGACCGACCACTTCACTACAGACTGACTGCTTCAGCACAGACTGACCGTTTCAGTACAGACTAAGCGCTTCAGTACAGACTGACCGTTTCAGTACAGACTGACCGTTTCAGTACAGACTAAGCGTTTCAGTACAGACTGATCGTTTCAGTACAGACTGGTCGTTTCAGTACAGACTGACCGTGGCTGGGTGCCAGTCTACACCGTCCCAAAGGGACAGAAGACGTTACAGCGATGGGACCGGCCATGATTATTATTCAGCGCTCCACATCAGGACATTTTTTTATTCCTCTGAAATAAATGAAGATCACAGACACAGCCGGCTGCCATCTCAGGTGAAGCAGAGGCCAGCGGCTCACAGGCACACGTTTACAGGAGCGATTCCCCGGTTGAGACGCTGTTGGTTCAACCTTAGAGCGGAGCGCTTAACCTAGTTTGCTTCTGTAAATATCGGGCATCATGAATGGATAAAGAGTTGTGAAGAGCCTGCGGGAGGATGAATACAAAAGGCCCCACCCACACGGATCTGGGACAAAGCAGCGAGGCTTACGGGCCCTGCCACCGGCGCCATGGAGCGCCGTCATCCGTCCCTCTCCAGGCTGGGTTTGGGGAGCGCTGTGATACGTCCCTCTCCAGGCTGGGTTTGGGGAGCGCTGTGATACGGCCCTCTCCAGGCTGGGTTTGGGGAGCGCTGTCATCCGTCCCTCTCCAGGCTGGGTTTGGGGAGCGCTGTCATCCGTCCCTCTCCAGGCTGGGTTTGGGGAGCGCTGTGATCCGTCCCTCTCCAGGCTGGGTTTGGGGAGCGCTGTCATACGGCCCTCTCCAGGCTGGGTTTGGGGAGCGCTGTCATACGGCCCTCTCCAGGCTGGGTTTGGGGAGCGCTGTCATACGGCCCTCTCCAGGCTGGGTTTGGGGAGCGCTGTCATCCGTCCCTCTCCAGGCTGGGTTTGGGGAGCGCTGTCATACGGCCCTCTCCAGGCTGGGTTTGGGGAGCGCTGTCATACGTCCCTCTCCAGGCTGGGTTTGGGGTGCGATGTCATACGGCCCTCTCCAGGCTGGGTTTGGGGGACTGGGCTGGGTTTGGGGGGCTGGGCTGGGTTTGGGGGGCTGGGCTGGGTTTGGGGGACTGGGCTGGGTTTGGGGGGACTGGGCTGGGGGTGTTTTGCTGCTTTAAATAATTAATCTGTTAACAACCTGGGAAAAGCATGGGGGAGGAGGACTCTTCCCATCATGCACTCTGATTTAGCTTCCAAACCCCCTGTGCCCAAAAAACTAGCAGCTTCTGTTTGACTCTGCCTGACGGCATGCACCTCACTGTCACCCAAATAAGCACTCTCTCATGTCGTTGTTTTTGAGTTACATTTTACATTACAATCATTTAGCAGACGCTCTTATCCACAGAAACTTACAATGTAAGAGAAACAGAACTGAGTTCACCTGATTATTATGAGAAACTGTGTCTGACCTGGTTAAAAACACTTCCAGAACAGTACTTTTCTCTTTATAGCACACCTTGAGTAATGAGCAGAAAAATAAGAGTCACACAGACCGACAGATTCTGTGCCAGGGTCACTAAAGGTCACACAGACTCTGTGCCAGGTTCACTAAGGGTCACACAGACTCTGTGCCAGGGTCACTAAGGGTCACACACACTCTGTGCCAGGGTCACTAAGGCTCACACAGACTCTGTGCTAGGTTCACTAAGGGTCACACACACTCTGTGCCAGGGTCACTAAGGGTCACACACACTCTGTGCCAGGGTCACTAAGGGTCACACAGACTCTGTGCCAGGTTCACTAAAGGTCACACACACTCTGTGCCAGGGTCACTAAAGGTCGCACACACTCTGTGCCAGGGTCACTAAGGGTCACACAAACTCTGCGCCAGGGTCACTAAAGGTTACACAGACTGTGCCAGGGTCACTAAGGGTCACACAAACTCTGTGCCAGGGTCACTAAGGGTCACACAAACTCTGTGCCAGGGTCACTAAAGGTCACACAGACTCTGTGCCAGGGTCACTAAGGGCCACACAGACTCTGTGCCAGGGTCACTAAGGGCCACACAGACTCTGTGCCAGGGTCACTAAAGGTCACACAGACTGTGCCAGGGTGACTAAAGGTCACACAGACTGTGCCAGGGTCACACACACAAACACACACACACAGTTTGTGTGATTATAAGCAGTAGTAGCACATCCTCAATCTCCTCTTAAAGAGCCCAGCCAGGCCTTCCTGTTCAGCAGCGCACACCACTGGCCTTCATTAAATCCAAATGAAATGTCTCCTCTACAAAGCCCTGGAGGACTGGCTCCCTGTCATTAATCACACAGGTAAACTGGATCTCTCCCTCCCTGGACACAGAGCAGGGGAGTGTGTATCGATCAGCACTGCAGAGCCTCACTGAAACCCAGCTCCGGATGGCTTCATTATACACATGGGGGGATTTCCAGTGAAATACAAGTTGTACGTCGTCAAACACGTCTATTGGGTTTTCACTTATTATAGATGTACTTCACATGACTTATGATCAATTTGAGCATAATTACTTTTTTCTTTTTTTCCCCCACATATTTACGCTCACTTCCAGGGGTAAGCCTTTACGTAAAAACTCCCACAGGCGCCGTCACAGTAACCATAGTAACCAGGGGCCGGGCCGGGCCCCTCCAAAGATCAGTACCTGTTGTTTAAACCTGCCCCTGTGCAACCCTGATCAGCAGCCCTAGCCGGGGTGAGCTCGATTAATTGGTCAGGACACATGATTGGCACAGTCATGGTCCCGCCCCTACAGTGACCCCATTGGTTCATAATAAGCCATTCCCCTGCCCTTAGCTATTAATTACACCATTCAGAACTCAGAAGTAGGTGCCTATTAAAAACATCTCCGGAACAGCACAATGTCATAAAACATACCTCCTCTTTTAATGCCTGGTGATAACAGAGGGAGATTGATGACCGTCCCCGATCCCCTCTTTAGCTGATCGTTCGGCGATTAATAATGTCTTAGGTTTCTCACTTTCATCACCCAGGAACAAATGCGCTCTGCCAAAACAAATACGGAGCAAGCCGTCGCTGCGTCTGGGGGAAGCGTTCGCCACCACACGGAACCAAACACGAAAACCTTGCAAAGGACAACGAGGTCAGGAACTCCGCCATGTACTGTGCAGCAGAATCACAAACTCAACAAAATGCCATTTTCCCCTTGGGCTGACAAACTTTAGACGTCTGTTCTTCCTCTGCCCTTTGTATATTATTGTAGTACATTATCTCGTACAGAAACAGAACACAGCAATATATCAGAAAATATATGGACAATATATATGCAAATATACAGAGAACTGCAGCTTTCAGGTCTTGACTTTTTATTTATTTATTATTATTCAAACAGATGTTGCTGTGAAATATATTTATCATTATATTTTCAAGAAAAGGTCAACATAAGTACAATATATTGCAATATAATCCATTTGTGTCAGGGGTACTATATTGTCTTAGAGGCTAATACCCTGTGTGTACTGCACATCCCTACAGTCCTGTTATACAGTGTGTACTGCACATCCCTACAGTCCTGTTATACAGTGTGTACTGCACATCCCTACAGTCCTGTTATACAGTGTGTACTGCACATCCCTACAGTCCTGTTATACAGTGTGTACTGCACATCCCTACAGTCCTGTTATACAGTGTGTACTGCACATCCCTACAGTCCTGTTATACAGTGTGTACTGCACATCCCTACAGTCCTGTTATACAGTGTGTACTGCACATCCCTACAGTCCTGTTATACAGTGTGTACTGCACATCCCTACAGTCCTGTTATACAGTGTGTACTGCACATCCCTACAGTCCTGTTATACTGTGTGTACTGCACATCCCTACAGTCCTGTTATACTGTGTGTACTGCACATCCCTACAGTCCTGTTATACTGTGTGTACTGCACATCCCTACAGTCCTGTTATACAGTGTGTACTGCACATCCCTACAGTCCTGTTATACTGTGTGTACTGCACATCCCTACAGTCCTGTTATACAGTGTGTACTGCACATCCCTACAGTCCTGTTATACTGTGTGTACTGCACATCCCTACAGTCCTGTTATACTGTGTGTACTGCACATCCCTACAGTCCTGTTATACTGTGTGTACAGTGTGACAGCCCATTTATCTCATCCGTCATTAGACTGGAGAGACGACTGCACCAGGCTTCTCTGTGTGTGTGTGTGTGTGTGTGTGTGTGTGTGATGGGATGTCAGGTACATGTGACCATGTGAGAACCATTCCCAACACTAATGTGTGTCCTCCACCTTTATAAATAATTATTTAATTAAAGGCTTTCATTCTTCATTAGACTGGAGAGACATCCCCGCTGATACCCGATTGCACCAGGCCTGTGTGTGTGTGATGGGATGTCAGGTACATGTGACCATGTGAGGACCATTCCCAACACTAATGTGTTTTCTGTGCTTCCTCCATGTTTATAAATAATTCTTTAAATAAATGGCTTTTGGGTTTTAAAAAAAGCGAAAAAACTTGCTGCTGGTCCTCCCTGTCACAGTAAAGGTCTGATAATCTCCCCTCTGTGACCTGTGCTTCCTGCCTCCTGCCTCCTGCCTCCTGCCTCCTGCCTCCTGCCTCCTGCCTCCTGCCTCCTGCCTCCTGCCTCCTGCCTCCTGCCTCCTGCCTCCGTCCATGGGGGGAAAGTCATTATAGGTCTGGTTGTTATTTTAAGGAAGATGAACAGCGTAGCGGCTGCCAGGTCCAGATGTGCTGTGGTGACATCACTCAGTGTTAAACTGCAAACCCGAAATTCAACAGTGCCAGGGAAAGCACATTCATATAATACCGTGTAGGCAACTCTGGCCTTGGAGAGCCACAAAATCCGCTGGTTTCTGTTGTCACCTTAAAATCAGCACCCAATTAATTAACTAGGTGAAGTGAGTTCACCGTGTAGTCAACTGCTTTAATCGATTGGGTAAGTGCAGGGCAACAACGGAAAGCTGCATTCTGTGGCTGTCCAGGACCAGGGTCGCAAACTCCTCTTTTAGGGGTATTAAATAGTCATATTAATTCACTCAGCATGTGCCCTCATCCATGGTAACTTACATATTTTCAGTTCACATCATATTTTCATTTTTATCATAAATTTCCCTGAGGCCCACTCAGAGAAACAGCTTTCTTATGCGTATAGAGCCATCATGTCTCTTTAGATTAAACTAAAAAGACAAATAGCATTCTCTTTCTCTCATCACTGGGGAAGCACATTCCCTGCTCATAAACTTTCAATTACCCCACGTCAATACATGAAGAGTCTCAAGCACCCGACATCACACATCGCAGTCAAACGCTGAGAGCCTGCCCCCTGCTGGACAGGTGAGAAACTGCAATATTTCTACATCAGCACAAACCAGCACCCAGCTATTTACAAAAAGCCTAATGATAAATATCAGCTTTAGTGACCTCCTGCTTTACACATTGGGGACTGAAGGGGGGGGGGGGGGGGGGGGGAGTGTTTTTCATTTCAAGATGAATAATAGAGTTTCTCATTACAGATTAATAAAGTTTTTTTTGTGAATAAATAAATAAATTCTATTCCAACCACCAGCTACGAGCGTGAAATGCTTTCATGGGAACAAATTTGAAATTCTGCTGGCTCTCATTATTTTTAATCAGTCTTCAAGTTTTACTTCATGAAACATGACGTCTTTACAGTAACATTAACTATTCATTCTTGCCCTTCAAATGTAGCATCAATACGCTTGCCCACGGTTTATCTAGTGATTACTAGTCCTGATTATAGTACTGATTGTATGAAGAACGTCCACAATGCTGTAATCTGAGACAAAGACTGCACACAGGCTCTCTAACACAATACATCGATGCATAAAAGACTTAAAAACTAATAAATAAAAGAATTATAATAATGCTGCAGTGCATTTCTTATGCATTGTGTTAATGTGCCTTTGGTCCTTGTTCATTCATATTCTGATTAATATTACATTTCCCCCCTCATTTTGACTTTTCTATGAGGCACAAAAGAGTAAACAGAATTATTAAAGACTCAGAATTATTAAAGGTTCAAACCCCAGGTCTTCTTCAGTGTGCTTAGAGAAGGGGGCTTTTTACCAGAGGGTCACAGGTTTTAAGCCCCACCTGGGGTAGACAAACTGAACCCTGAAGCAGATCACATCACATTAACAGCTTCAGTAAATATACCATTTTAAACACAAATAATAAATAATATCTATAAAAGAGTTAAGCTGATGAGTGGCATTAGTGTAGAAGCCATTGCACCAGAGTAGCAGGCCTGATAGCAGACTCGGGTACCCTGCAGTAAAACATATTGCCCTACAATCGTTCACATGAATGTTCCAGTATTTAAATAGTTTAAAAATTGAGTGAAACCATTTCCACATTCCAAGAGAGAAAGAGCAGCATGGAATCTTCCCACGCCTCACTTCCTGCCAGATCAGAGACAGAGGAAGAGGACGGCAGACCTTTCTGATGCCTTCATCACTGTCAGTCCCCTTGATTTTTACTAATGAGGAATCAAAGGGCTTAAAACGCACCGGATGATCGCATCTCATTTTCGGCCACAGCGGGGTTTAAATTAATCACCGTTTTCCCTCCCGATTTAATCATCAGTGTCCGCTGTGGCAGCCCCACCTGCACACCAGGAGCAGCACAGGTGAAGAAGGTACACCTGAGAGAGGCAGAGACTGCTTTATAACCTGCAGGTCACACAGTACCACACCACAGCTACAGTAAGCCTAGAACCTGCAGGTCACACAGTACCACACCACAGCTACAGTAAGCCTAGAACCTGCAGGTCACACAGTACCACACCAAAGCTACAGTAAGCCTAGAACCTGCAGGTCACACAGTACCACACCACAGCTACAGTAAGCCTAGAACCTGCAGGTCACACAGTACCACACCACAGCTACAGTAAGCCTAGAACCTGCAGGTCACACAGTACCACACCACAGCTACAGTAAGCCTAGAACCTGCAGGTCACACAGTACCACACCACAGCTACAGTAAGCCTAGAACCTGCAGGTCACACAGTACCACACCACAGCTACAGTAAGCCTAGAACCTGCAGGTCACACAGTACCACACCAAAGCTACAGTAAGCCTAGAACCTGCAGGTCACACAGTACCACACCACAGCTACAATAAGGAACACACAGGAGCCGTGCACCTTTCGCTCATCATAACTGCTAGTCTGCTTATTTTTTGGGAAGTGCTAATACAGGGTAACCCAAGAAACCCTGGTCCGCTTTTACACAGCAAACCCTGGTGGTACCTAGTCAATGTCTCCATTGTCTCCAAACCCTGGTGGTACCTAGTCTCCAATGTGGGCTCTCAGTCATAGTTGTATAACAGCATAGATATATTGTGTGGCGTGTTTCTACCAATAAGCTGTCAGGAGGCCTACATGTGACATGAACACACATCAATGCAAACTCACCTTGGAAACAATCAGTGTGACAGCATATAAGCAAAGCTACTGTAGCACTGATAAACAAACGCATACACACACACACACAGACAGATGCGCGCACGCACGCACGCACGCGCGCGCGCGTATGAACACGCGTACACACACACACACACACACACACACACACACAAACACGCGTACACACACACACACACACACACACACACAAACACGCGTACACACACACACTCACGTTGCACACATGCACACACTCACGCACTCACGCACTCACGCACTCTCACACTCTCTCTCACACTCTCTCTCACACTCTCTCTCTCACACACACACACACACACACACACACACACACACACACACACACACAATGACAGACAGAATTGCATTAAGTGCTAGATCTGACTACGGGAAATATTCCCACAGAATCATGTTGTTATGTTGTGTGACACAGCGTCAGACGCATTGACTGGGAAGCTCAGCTGGTGAACAGCAGAGTGCAGAGAGGTAGCAGCTGGCTGCCCCCCCCCCCCCCCCCCCCCCCACACCCCCCAAATTCACAGAGGATGTTTAGTGAAACAGTTCGGTTGGAATTCCATGTAGAATATAGAGGAATACCATAAATGACTGTGGAGAAGCACAGGATGGCCTATGTCGGCCAAGTGCCTACATTTTCAGTGTGAAACATCTTAATTAGTAATCCTACACCGTGTTTAACGTGCTCCAATGTCATTGCACAACAAATTCTAATATTTTGTGAGAAACTATTGAAATACAGCAGTTAAAAGGGTAACGTAAAAAAAAAAAACTGGAATAAAATTAAACAGTGAGGCAAATATTTTATTTCAGTGATTCACTTTAAAAGTATAACTACAGGATAACAGAATAATTACATTCCCTCTCCAAGCATGAACGCTGTGCTATTTGACCACGCCCTAATTCCACAATCATGACATCACAATGGCGGGCTTTGTGATGTCACAGAAGCTGTTCCCACCTGCAGCACGCAGGGGGATGATGTGTCTGTTCTGGGAGGACAGGTCAGTGGCACGCGTGTTCTCCCAGAAGGACGAGGGGCCGATCCGCACCATTCGTTCCGTAATTAACACTGTAATTACCGACCCTTCCCAGCCCTGACGTTATAATCAATAATAAAGGGCGGGCTGTAGCTCTTAATGCGAGTCAGCGGAGTGTGAAATTTGAGCTTCTGTCTGCAGCAGGTGGTATGGTCTTTAATAGAGGGGGGCGGGGGGTAATTATCCAGGGAGACGTGCATAGTCTCAGTCTGTGACTCCCTGGAGGTGGGGCTGGGGGGGGTAAGGGACATGAGCAGCAGGGGCGTCTGACCTATCGTAGAGCCACCTGTGCGTTATTTCAGGTGTGAACTGTTCAATTTGGCTCAGCAGCAACTGCATCTCTGACCTCTGACCCTAGCTCCCTTAAGCGTGTAGCGACACAGCTTTCCTTTCACAGAAAGCAATCTGCCTGGCAGGCTTTCTAACACGCTGCTGCCTGCAAGGCTTTCTAACATGCTGCTGCCGCTCCTGCTTACGCAGTCTGCATTTTACACGCCGTTAAACACTGGATACAGCGGAACACTTTACCCAAGTGATTCAGGGCAGGTGCTGTGCCCCGCTCAGGGGAACACGAGCCTGCAACCCCCCCAGAAACCAGCGCGTTCCCCAAAGCCCTGTGGCAGCCCGCTGCCTGCCGGCTCTTTGAGGATCTCCCCTTCTTCAATCTCCTCCTCCTCCTCCTCCAGCTAGGGTGGGCTGGGGCCGGGAGGCGGGGCTGTGGGGGGGGGGGGGGGGGGGGTGGGCTTGTGGGGGGGTGGGCTGGGGCCGGGAGGCGGGGCCGGGGCATTTATCCCATCTTCCAAGGTAGGATTCCCGCTGTGTAAAATCCCATCTCTGTATTCCCAAAATCCCATCTCCCATTTGGTATTCCCTCAGAGCAGTGTGTTACTGCATTTGGCGCTTCCTTTACAGTCCTCTGTGATCACGGTCATAAAGTCAGACATGCCTCTCTCATCCCTCTGAGGCTTGCCCTGTTAAAGTAATGGCAGTGTGACACACACACACACACATTAATGGTTTTAAAACGGCTCATATTTATCCGTCTCCACATGTGGAATTATTCATGATGTGTAAGAGAAGAAAAGCCATCAACAGGAATGTGATTCAAATGCACTAGCACTTCCCCACCGTAATTGTCACTAAAATACTTTAAAGGTTGTATCAGCGATTTTGGGTGGAAACATAAATGATCACATTCATCTGATTTTTCCTCACGATCCGCTAGCTGCCCGCCCCATAAGCAGGCCGTCAAAAAACCGCGTCTCTGTAGGCAGCCTATGCTCCGAGATCGTACACAAAAACAATGGTACTACCAACTACTCAAAACCAAAATAAACAGTATTCCAACCAATCACAATGATCTGCACAAACGTGACGTCACTTCTGAAGCGAAATCCCAAACAAACATACTTATGAATAATTATGTTATGTTTTAAAAAATAGTGTTCAAGCATCCAGAATTATAACCACGTTAATAACGTTTGTAAGAAACCAAACCGTTTGTAAATCCGTCAAGATTTCAGCGAGATAAGAGTATTAGCGTTTGTGCAGATCATTGTGATTGGTTGGAATACTGTTTATTTTGGTTTTGAGTAGTTGGTAGTACCATTGTTTTTGTGTACGATCTCGGAGCATAGGCTGCCTACAGAGACGCGGTTTTTTGACGGCCTGCTTATGGGGCGGGCAGCTAGCGGATCGTGAGGAAAAAAAAAAATTTTTATGTTTCCACCCAAAATCACTGATACAACCTTTAATTCAATGCTATTAGTATTCACGTTATACATTTCGATATGACAAGAGAAGGAAAAATGACATTGCAACAAAACGCTTGACTTACTTGTGACATTCACAACAAACACAGTGACATCAAGTGCACTCACAACTGCGCTGACAGCGACCAACCGCACTCCAGACCAAGCACACTGATACCAACCGCACTCAAAACAAACGCGCTTGATACCAAAACAAACGCACTGCGACATCGACCGCATGCATTCAGATGCAGACACATCCATGACATCACCACATCATCATGACGGAAAAACGACCTAGAAAGAAGAGAGAGAAGCTCTGACCAGCCCACACACATCCACACACATAAATGCACATCCACACACTCCCACACCCACAAACATAAACACACATCCACACACACCCACACACATAAACGCACATCCACACACTCCCACACCCACAAACATAAACACACATCCACACACTCCCACACCCACAAACATAAACACACATCCACACACACCCACACACACACATCCACACACACATCCACACTCACCACAAACACTACGGCCCCTTCACACAGTTTTATCTAGCGCCCAGCCATTGGGACATTGAATAGGCAGCCCAAGGGGTGGCGTAGCCCGTAAGAGAACTGTCCACATGCTCATTGCGAGCCATGAAGTCTCTCCCTCTCTCCCTCACCCCCTCTCCCTCTCTCCCTCACCCCCTCTCCCTCTCTCCCTCTCTCCCTCTCTCCCGCTCCCGCTCCCCCCCCCCCCCCTCTACACTGTGCTGCCCAATAAAGCTGGTAAAATTTTGATTGCGGCTGGTAAGACTTTCTACTCTAGCAGCCACTTTGGCAGGTAACCAACCTGGTCTGGTTGTGTTGGGCTATATTGCAAAAGGTAGTGTTGCTGATAATATGCTGAAAATGGCTGGTGATGTTCAGAATCCACAAGCCATTCTTGGCCAGTGGGTAAAAAAGTTAATTTCATGACCTGATATATATGCAGCTGAGCAACAGGGCAGATTAGCACCCAATGTGTGCTGCAGGTTCCCAGGGAAACACAGAGTCATACACATCTCCCAGACCCTGAGCTGAGCTGAGCTGGGGTGGATCCAGCCTCTCTGTCCATCCTGACAGGGGAAATGCCCATGGCTTAACGGTGTCAGGCCCCAAAACTACTCAAGAGCAGCGTGGACGCCGCCCGAGTTCAGGGCAGAGCAATAAGCCCAGGGAGACGTGGGATACGGCTAATGACATCACACCATCCATTTAAAGCAGGGCTCTGCAAATTCATTCCTCCCGGGGCCCAGATGCACTTTAAACGTGGGTCACGCAGACCAAAGACCTTCCACATCCTACTCCTGGACTAGAAAATAACACACAAATGAGATATCATCTAAGCGAGTGTAACCGAAGTAGATGTTTACTTAGCGCATAGCTATAGCATATTATTCAGTCTCTACTGGGATGTGTGCTAACACGATAGTATTTTATTTAGTTCACAATGATCAAAAGGGCATCAGAAATGGGGGGGGGGGGGCAGTTTAACAGCCCTGATTTAACAGATCTCCGAAGGGTTGTGGGGGGGGGGGCTGGAGGACTAATTCACCTCAGACACCTGCAACGTGACACACCTGACCTGGGTTATGCACGGGAGCCATTTTGTACCAGATTACTCACTCAGCACACAGATTACTCACTCAGCACACAGATTACTCACTCAGCACACAGATTACTCACTCAGCACACAGATTACTCACTCAGCACACAGATTACTCACTCAGCACACAGATTACTCACTCAGCACACAGATTACTCACCCAGCACACAGATTACTCACTCAGCACACAGATTACTCACTCAGCACACAGATTACTCACTCAGCACACAGATTACTCACTCAGCACACAGATTACTGGAGGGAACATGGGAGGGATTTTGCAAGTTAAACTGGGGGGGCAGAGTAAGACAGCTAGACCTGGAATTAGACCAGGAGGCTGGGGATCCCTAATATTTCTGCCAGTAGGGGGGGTCTTTAATGATCGCAGGAATCATTAAAATCAGGACCTCAGTTTTACATTTAATCTGAAATACAGTGTACAAGCGCAGTGTCCTCATCGTGGCATGAGGGCGACCTCCCTCTTTGGGCCTAAAAAACAGCACTTCCAGCAGGAATCTAATAACACCGTACAGCTTGGCAGGAAACCCCCCATAACCAGCAGTGAAGCCTCTGGTGGCAGCATTGTCCTGCTTACCTACCCCTGGGGCTATGGGCCTAAATCTGCTCTCCCTACACTCTGCATTGCATCCAACCCAACCACACAGCTTAGATAGAGAAACCACACTGCAGCTTACAGTGAAACCACACTGCAGCTTAGAGAGAAACTACACTGCAGCTTAGATAGAGAAACCACACTGCAGCTTACAGTGAAACCACACAGCAGCTTAGAGAGAGAAACCACACTGCAGCTTAGAGATAAACCACACTGCAGCTTACAGTGAAACCACACTGCATCTTAGAGGGAAACCACACTGCAGCTTAGAGAGAAACCACATTGCAGCTTAGAGTGAAACCACACTGCAGCTTTGAGGGAAACCACACTGCAGCTTAGAGGGAAAGCACACTGCAGCTTAAAGTGAAACCACACTGCAGCTTAGAGGGAAACCACACTGCAGCTTAGAGGGAAACCACACTGCAGCTTAGAGGGAAACCACATTGCAGCTTAGAGGGAAACCACACTGCAGCTTAGAGGGAAACCACACTGCAGCTTAGAGAGAAACCACACTGCAGCTTAGAAAGAACCCACACTGCATCTTAGAGTGAAACCACACTGCAGCAGCTTTAAGCTTTAAACCCACACTGCAGAAAGCACACTGCAGCTTTGAGAGAAAGCACACTGTAACTGAGAGAAAGCACACTGTAACTGAGAGAAAGCACACTGTAACTGAGAGAAAGCACACTGTAACTGAGAGAAAGCACACTGTAACTGAGAGAAAGCACACTGTAACTGAGAGAAACATGGCCCGTACCTTAAAGAGCCGCAGAATGTTGGCCACCATGATGGAGACGGAGCTGGCAGCAGCGCCAATCACTCCGACTATCTTGTCGGGTTTGGCAAAGACAGGCGGGTCCCCGCTGGCACAGTGCACGTCGGACCCGTCCTTCTCGATGAGCGCCTGGACGAAGGTGAGCGACTGCTCCAGGGCGTAGGTGTCGCGCGAGCAGGTGTCCAGGATGCGCGCCCCCAGCGTGACATTGGGCAGCAGCTCGGGGTCCTTGTTGATGAGGTCGATGGCGAACAGCATGGCCTCCAGACGATGGATGCCCTTCTCCTTCTTCAGCTCTCCGCAGGGCGCTCCGCGGTCACCCCGGGCGTGCACGGGGAACAACCCGCCCAGGATGATGTCACCGTCCAGGCGGATGGAGTGGGCGTGTTCCTGGACCGGGGGATCGACCCGCTGCCCCCAGCCGAGAAACCAGCAGCAGCAGCCGGCTGACAGCAGCACCAGCCAATCACGACCCCTCGCCATGACGACGGGGGGCGTGGTGCGGGAAAGGGGCGGGAGTTGGCCGGCTGGAGTGGTGGGCGAGGCAGACGAAGCGGCAGTTGGTGCAGGATGTGGGCGGGACCATGGGTGCCCCTCCCCCTCCTACAGATGAGTGGTGATTGGAGGGTGTTGAGCCCACAGGGGAATGAAGGGCGATATGCAGAACTCAGGCATCTCAGGAGGGAACAGCCTCAGTCTCACAGCCTGGGAGGATCTGCAGGGCACATGCAGAAAGAACACATTGAACATGCACCCAACATACACCTAACATGCACCCAAAACACACCCAACATGCACCCAACATACAGCCAACATACACCCAACATGCACCCAAAACACACCCAACATACACCCAACATACACCCAACACGCACCCAACATACAGCCAACATACACCCAACACACACTCAACACACACCCAACATGCACCCAACACACACTCAACACACACCCAATATACAACCAACATACACACATACACCCAACAAACACTCAATATACAGCCAACATACACCCAACATACACATACATGCAGAAAAAGCACACTAAAGCCATACACCCAACATGCACCCAACACACACCCAACATACAGCCAACATACACCCAACACGCACTCAACACACACCCAACATGCACCCAACACACACTCAACGAACACCCAATATACAGCCAACATACACCCAACACACACTCAACACACACCCAACATGCACCCAACACACACTCAACGAACACCCAATATACAGCCAACATACACCCAACACACACTCAACACACACCCAATATACAACCAACATACACACATACACCCAACAAACACTCAATATACAGCCAACATACACCCAACATACACATACATGCAGAAAAAGCACACTAAAGCCATACACCCAACATGCACCCAACACACACACACACACACACACACACACACACACACACACACACACACACATATGCAGAAAGAGCACACTGAAGCCATACACCCAACACGCAACCAACACACACCCAACATACACTCAACATGCACCCAACATGCACCCAATATTCACACACATGCAGAAAGAGCACACAGAAGCCATACACCCAACATACACACATACAGTGCCCTCCACTATTATTTGCACCCCTGGTAAAGATGAGTAAAAAGGTTATAAAAAATTCACCTTTTGGTGAATTAGCTCAATCTCACACTAAAAAAAATTAGAAAAATTCAACCTATAATTGAAGTAAATTTATTCTGAGAAAAAAAATCCCTCATCAAGAAATATTTAACAAAACCACGTCCCATAATTATTGGCACCCCTAGAAATTATTATGAACAAAATGTAACTGAACCAGTTTTTTCCATTTATATTTGACTTTTTAAAGTTGATCAGAGTGTTTAGGAACTTTCAAGCAGTAATCCATGACTTCCTGTTAATTGGGGTATAAATATGAGGTGACACAGAGGCCATATTCCCTTATTCATACATCAACATGGGAAAGATAAAAGAACACACAAATGAAATGAGGGAAAAGTGTGTTGAGCTTCATAAGTCAGGGAATGGCTATAAAAAATAGCTACTCACCTGAAAATGCCCATATCTACCAATAGGGCAATACTTAAAAAGTTCAAAGCAACTGGAACTGTTACAAACTTACCATTAGACGTCACCTCCACGCCAACAAATAATTTGGAAGGCATGCCATGCAGAAAAAAGCCTTTCCTGTCATTTCACCACAAACGTAAGCGCCTGGAGTTTGCTAAACGCTACTGGAAGTTTGACTGGAACCGTGTTCTATGGTCAGATGAAATGAAAATTTTGCTTTTCGGCAACCAACACTCAAGGTGGGTTTGGCATAAAAAGAAAGATGGCTATATCGAAAATAACCTGATCCCCACTGTTAAGCATGGTGGAGGTTCTGTGATGTTGTGGGCCTGTTTTTCCTCCAAAGGCCCTGGAAACCTTGTTAGGGTACATGGCATCATGAACTCCATGAAATGCCAGGTAATTTTAAATTTGAATATGGCTGCCTCTGCCAGGAAACTAAAACTGGGTCGTCGTTAGATCTTCCAGCAGGACAATGATCCAAAACATACGTCCAAATCAACATAAAAACGGTTAACTGAACACAAAATCAAGCTTCTTGCCATGGCCATCTCAGTCCCCTGACCTAAACCCTATTTTTATACAGTCTATGCCTAAACCCCATTGAAAACCTGTGGGCTGAGCTGAAGAGGAGAGTGCACAAGAGAAGACCTAAGACTCTGGATGATCTGGAGAGATTCTGTAAAAAGGAATAGTCTCAGATTCCTTGCCCTGTATTCTCCAACCTTATTAGATGTTACGGAAGAAGACTCGGTTTTATTGGCAAAAGGAGGTAGTACAAAGTATTAACTGCAGGGGTGCCAATAATTGTGGCACACATGGTTTTGTTAAAAATAATTATTTCTTGATGAGGGATTTTTTTTCTTCTCTGAATAAATTTACTTCAATTAAAGGTTGGATTTTTCTAATTTTTTCACTGTGAGATTAAGCAAATTCACCAAACGGTGATTTTTTTAAATTACCCTGTTTACTCATCTTTACCAGGGGTGCCAATAATTGTGGAGGGCACTGTATGCATGCGCACACACACAACAAACACATGTGCACACACACACAAAACAAACAGAACACATACACACACACAACAGGACATCGACCTATGGCCTGTTCCATGACTACATTATGACCAGCATTGCCTGGAGCACGGAGCTGATATTTTACATTATTAAACTAAAACACAAACGGAAGCTTTAATTTTCCATTCAGCTGCACATTCAATGAAACAACACAGATTTAATGATCAAAGACACAAACAGTACTGGTCTGCAGTGAGCCGGTCCTTCAGAACCCAAATTGTCATTCGTCTTTATAAATAATTTTGCGTTCGACGGCTATTAATCTTCACAGTTAGGTCTGCCAGAATCTTAAACACAGGTAAATGGTGAGGCTGGTCATTAACGTTCATTATGGTTTTAACTCAAAATGACACTGCTTTAATTCTGAAAAATTCATGTAAAATCCCTGGCACTCCCCATCAACCTCATTAAGTCTCGAATTCCGAACCACGCGCCACATCCGCTATCTGCGAACATACTTTGCGCTAGGAGATCCAAACCTCTCGTTACGTGCCAAAAAACGTTACGGGTTAAAACAAAGCCGAGCCGTTTGTTGCATGCTACTTAAATGAACGTGAACAGAGGTATCTGCTTCGCAAGAGTTACAAGGGTTTCACGGTACACTGCCTGCAAGACCCCCCCCCCCCCCCCCCCCATGGAGCTTCCTATCATACGCACACATTCAGAAATTTATTTTGGCCTATTTTTTATTTTACCGTTTTTATACAGATCAGAGTTCCGTGAAGATCACCGTTAATTTTCATTAATGCATTCGTAATCCTGTCCTCCTGAAAAAAATATACACTGGGTGTATCCTTTTGGCTGTACAAAGGAATTTTATATGCACTTGCAACTGACATTTTTGCGTAAGTAAAAGTAATCAATTGCAGGATTATATTTTCAGCAACAACTGGTTTCTTTTATAATGGAAACCACTAAGGATATTCAGTAGTCCGCATTGTGTTTTTACGACTAGGGTATCGCCTACTGGTGCCCATAACGTCGTGGCAAATTAACAAAACGATTTCCTTTATTTTTCTAACTAATTACCGTTAGACCTGCTAGCAAATAATAATGACTTTATGGAAAATTATGGAGTGTCGGCACTTCAGCGTCTCAGAGAGACAGGCGCCACAATCCTGACAGCTCCAGTTTTCACATTTCTCTTAAATTTACACAAATCACGAAGCAGCATCACCGTCACTGGGGCTTCTATTATATTTCCCTCAGGCCAACTCCTCCCGAAGGATCTTTCTGCTCTTTTCAGACACTGATAGCTTCTGTCTTTCCCCATTACGCTGGGAAAAAAGGCGCGATTATTCTTCTGTCTCAGGCTGACACACTACAAATAATTACGACATGATTACAGTTTGAAGATGAGACAAATAGAACCAACATAAAAAACTGAATATTCAACCTGTCCTTCAAAAGCGTATGCAATGCAGCAAAAATGAAATACACAAGAATATCTAAATATCTGAATGGTCTGACAAGCACTAGAAACTCCTGCGTTAAAGCATGTAACAGGGATCTGACATCTATACTAAAACATTTTACTTGGTGGCTACAAGTAAATGCAATGATACGACGGTCCTCCGTGCACGCGATTACAGCCGTCTAATTAAAATATATTGCTGCAATATGCTGAATCTCTGCTTTGCCTTCTGTTCTTGGCAGGCTGTGAGCGTAAACAACGTGAACTTGTAACACCGCAAAAAGCGAGCATGTCATGCAAGAAAAATATGTTATAAGTGCTAATTCCATCACACGCCACGACAAATGGAACAAGGAATGATACGTGCGTCCTATGTGCACCAAACGAAACCATACTTTAGAAAACAAAAACATACTAACCGCATGTCATAAAGTATGATATTGATAGCCGATCGTGATGTGGCACTTAAAACGTTGCATAAAAGGAATTTTCGGGGTTATGCAAGTGGTTTGCGTTGAACTGCCAGTCCAATGAAAAAATAAAACTTATAGTACATTTCATTCAAGTACCTTAATGGATTACATTTATGTTTAGTTAGTAGAGATTCGTGTATGCCATATATTACGACGTGAGAGCGCGTTATTTTTCTATAATGCAACTTCGTTGCGGAGCTCAGCACTTTTCCGTATGGCGTAGATTCAGCAAGAAGCTATCTAACCCTGAGCAGACAATCTGGATTTATCTCCGCTCTAAATCATCTTGGCTTTACTAACGCGTCCATCAGCATCAATTTCCGGCAGACAAAACTTGATTGTATGGCTTAAATGTGTCAGTGGAGACATTCCTGCGCGTGGAAGAGACATGAAGACACTGCACATGCAGATTAATCAAAGAGGGGGGGTGAGTGGAGAAAATCAACCCTAAATCAAACCCGAGGTTTGCCTCACATTAATAACAACTAGGTTATCAAAACTAAAAGAAACCATAATAAGCTAGTTTCAGATTCTACCTGCTGTTCTGCGTCTGGACGAGGGTTCCGCGTGCTTTCGCTGCCTGCGCAGAGCCGCGCGAGCTGTTCGTGGTGCTGAAAGGGACAGCGCTTGACGCGCGAGCTCGTCTCCTCCAAGTGAATCTCAAAATACTCCCACCGGCTGTGATTGGTTTCCTAACTCTTTCCGATGCACCTCCACTGCTTCTCTCAATCAGTCTGCTGGCGAGCGAGGTTCTTTCACCATATTATCCTCCATTATACAGGTTGTTTGGAGTCAAACGGACGAGTTTCGGAATGCATCGTTGACGTGGGGGTGTCACGACTTTGTGAACAGATTGTTACCTGAAACAGACAATAGGAGGATTCACCCGTGCCCCCCCCCCTCCCCCCCCCACCCCCACGCGGTCAAGTCCACATTCTCGCTGTCGCCAGCTAACCTTGAGTCATCAACTACACCACGAGGGAACAAATATGAATTAATGATACGCGGGATTTCAGAGTGAAAAATAGACCCGATATAAAGTGTCAGGATGCATAAATAGTGAATATTATACACAAAGGGGTCAAAGTCAAATTACCATGAATGTTCTCCATGAGGGGGTCAAATTCAAATAAGGCTTAATCTGAAAAAAATCACTGTCCTTGGAAATAAATTCAGCCCCATAGCGCGGAAACGCCTGCACCGTAGTTTTTTTACATAATGAACTATTGGCATGGAAGTATGCCCGCTTTTCTTTTCTTTAAAAAAAAAATCAATACATGTGTCCGGTGGGCAACATATTATTGTTTTTATGTTTAACAAATTCAAACGTCGATTACAAATCTATGGTTTTATATAGACCATTTTACAGGCGTCTATTCAAATCTTACATCTGGAAAAAGACAGGCTGTTGCACGATTTGCTTACAGGTTTGATAAGGACGAGTCATTAAAAACACTTCAGTGTCGAGACAGTAGAACCGCGCCATCTAGCGTTTGTACAACATTACTACGCTATTCACGAAAACCAGTATTCTCACGACACTCATAATTTACTTAGGCTACTTCAGAAATGTGATATCCAATATTTCAGACATTCATTCTGTAAAATATCTTATTTCCCATTCATTCCAGAGCAGAATCTGCAATATTTCCCTTCGAGTTTGACTTTATACGAGATGCTGAACGACAGAAAAGTAGGCCTAGCCTAGGCTAAAAGTAACCTAGTTTTCGGCTTCAGTTTGCTTGCGTTAGCTTCCAAATACATGTTTGTGGAGGACACCCTTTAAATACAATTAAATATAACCGTTTATCACATTCACACAGAAATGCACTTTTAACCCCAAACGCGAGAAAACGGTGACAAAATATAGGTAAATACTGAAGATACTTCGCCGTCGACGGCCCTTCCAGAAGACAGATTTGATGTCAGTACAAAGGCTGAAGCGGGAGCGGAGCAGTTGGTCACGAGATCAATCAAGCGCGTGCGTGCTGTCCTCGTCGAGTAAACGCCGCCAGAGGCCTCTCCTCCGGTGCAGGACCTAACGTTGGGTTATTATTGGGATGATTCGGTTCCCAGATTAAGGCAGAAAGTTTGGGATTTTGGTCAGGACACAAGGGAACCCATGACAAACGTCGACTCAGAACCTCAGTTGGAACCTCCTGCTTGTACAGGCTTTGTGAGGCACTTTATTCAATACCTTGAAACATAAACCGTGTCTTCTAAAATAATTAATAAAAAAATTATTTGAAAACAAAAACATTGTGTAAATTTCAGACTGTTTTACTTGGTGCCATTTCACAGCGGAGGCTGATTGTCCATAAATGCTGTGCTGAATATTCATTAGGTGCAAATTGCTCTTCTAGCCTCCAGTGTGCTGTAGAGACGCTGCATTCAAACGGACACCATTATCTCCCGCAATAATCACACTAATGTGTGTTTTCACCGATAAAAACATGCTGCTCTCGCGCTGAATCCCCGTAAGACCGCCATACAAAAGCACAGGGAGGTAAGCAGCAAAGCAACGTAAAACTATCTTTGCTTTAAAATGCAGAGTGACAATGTCAATCAGAATTAAGTGCTTCTGTCTAGTCAGAGAGCAGCAGGGTCTGCTAGTGTTCATAGCTACTTAATTTATCAGTTAACACAGTTGATAACCGTTAATTTACCTCATCTGGTTTCTTGGGTAAAAATTGGCCACTGATTTTAAGGTGAAACCAAAAACCAAGCAGTACCAGTGGCTCTCCAGGACCAGGGCAGGCAACCACTGACCAAAAGCCTTCCTACTATGATACTATGACATTATGATATTTTTAACACCATTTGGCCTCTAAATATTAAATGTTGAATATTTCAAATGTGTGATGTTCATTGTGTCTGCTTTTTTTGTGTGAATCTGATCCTCTTTTAATGCACAACAAAGCCCTGAAAAATCAATAGAGATACTGAATTTAATGTAATGATAACTTCTGGATTGTAATAAGGGAAAGGAGCCGTATGGCCGCTCTGCTCTGACTCTAAATCATGTGTAAGAGCAATGGGTCTCTTAGCCACCTGCCTGGGACACTGCTGCTTCAACTGGGACAGTTAAAAATACAAACAAAGCAAAATACAAAATGTGAACAGACACACAAATTCATACACACACACACACACACACACACACACACACACACACACACACACACACACACACACACACACACACACACACACACACACACACACACACACACACACACACACACACACACACACACACACACACACACACACACACACACACACACACACACACAGCTGGTGCAGGATGCATGACAGGCATTCTGGACTCTCAGATTTAATCTGTAAGAATCCCTCCATCCTGTCCACCACAGGACCCACAAGATCCTTCACACGTGCAGCTCCAAGTCCTTGGATGTTGGATTTTGGAACCGGAGAAGACGCATATCCTTTATCAGCATATCCATCCATCCCTCTCTCCCTAAACCCCTCTCTCCCTGAATCCCTCTCTCCCTAAACCCCTCTCTCCCTGAATTCCTCTCTCCCTAAACCCCTCTCTCCATGAATCCCTCTCTACACCACCTGTAGTACTTTACAAACCGCTCCACCACCTGTAGTACTTTACAAACCGCTCCACCACCTGTAGTACTTTACAAACCGCTCCACCACTTGTAGTACTTTACACAAACCTCTACACCACCTGTAGTACTTTACACAAACCTCTAAACCACATGTAGTACTTTACACAAACCTCTACACCACCTGTAGTACTTTACACAAACCTCTCCACCACTTGAAGTACTTTACACAAATCTCTACACCACCTGTAGTACTTTACACAAACTTCTACACTACCTGTAGTACTTTACACAAACCTCTGCTCCACCTGTAGTACTTTACACAAACCTCTACACCACCTGGAGTACTTTACAAACCTCTGCACCACCTGTAGTACTTTACACAAACCTCTACACCACCTGTAGTACTTTACACAAACCTCTACACCACCTGTAGTACTTTACACAAACCTCTGCACCACCTGTAGTACTTTACACAAACCTCTTCACCACCTGGAGTACTTTACAAACCTCTGCACCACCTGTAGTACTTTACACAAACCTCTACACCACCTGTAGTACTTTACACAAACCTCTGCACCACCTGTAGTACTTTACACAAACCTCTACACCACCTGTAGTACTTTACACAAACCTCTGCACCACCTGTAGTACTTTACACAAACCTCTTCACCACCTGGAGTACTTTACAAACCTCTGCACCACCTGTAGTACTTTACACAAACCTCTACACCACCTGTAGTACTTTACACAAACCTCTGCACCACCTGTAGTACTTTACACAAACCTCTTCACCACCTGGAGTACTTTACAAACCTCTGCACCACCTGTAGTACTTTACACAAACCTCTACACCACCTGTAGTACTTTACACAAACCTCTGCACCACCTGTAGTACTTTACACAAACATCTTCACCACCTGGAGTACTTTACAAACCTCTGCACCACCTGTAGTACTTTACACAAACCTCTGCACCACCTGTAGTACTTTACACAAACCTCTACACCACCTGTAGTACTTTACACAAACCTCTGCACCACCTGTAGTACTTTACACAAACCTCTTCACCACCTGGAGTACTTTACAAACCTCTGCACCACCTGTAGTACTTTACACAAACCTCTGCACCACCTGTAGTACTTTACACAAACCTCTGCACCACCTGTAGTACTTCCAGTGTTGTAGTCAAGTCCCTGAACTGCAAGTCACAGTCGAGTTCCAAGTCTCCAGTACTCAAGTCCGAGTCAAGTCCAAGTCACCCAATCACCAGTCCAAAATCCAATCTAAGATCTCTCTATATGTCTATGATACTCCTATTAATGTCCTAAAGTGACTAACAGAAAAAATAATCACATTTTACAGCCATTACAAAATGTATTACAAGTACAGATAGACATTGTATCCATCTTTTTTATTTAGACAGTATGAATAGGACATTATTATTACTACTACTACACACACAAAAATATTTTCAATTTGCAAACGGAAAAATCAAGAACTTGCAAATAAACGCAATGATTAGCCTACTGTTCAAGATCCGCCTGGCTTGTCACTGAACACGATCGTTGTTATATTTAATCTGTGATGCTT
The DNA here is from genome assembly GCA_029718625.1 of Synaphobranchus kaupii. Classification (NCBI taxonomy): domain Eukaryota; kingdom Metazoa; phylum Chordata; class Actinopteri; order Anguilliformes; family Synaphobranchidae; genus Synaphobranchus; species Synaphobranchus kaupii. The sequence continues at coordinate 4,965,618 of CM056377.1, read as the reverse complement.
GTGCATTAAGCAGCCAGATACAAAAAGACCCAAAGAAAGCAAGGAGAGTTAGGAAACGAGCAAAAAAAACACAACCAGCGACTACCTAGCTATATTTTCAAGCGACTCTGTGGAAAAACAAGACTAAAGTTTCTTAAAATAAGCGGAGATTGTTACACTATAGCCTATGAAGCTAAGATTTGGCAAGTGCGATAAGTTTGCCATACCCAAGTGACGCCCGTGATAATGTTTAGCTAATTAACGTTTCTCTCATTCTCCTTTGATCATAACTGACAATCTAAAGCTTGTTTGCTACTCTGCTTTAAACAAATTTACTTTAAAACGAACTGCTGTGATCAAGTTAGGGTAACGTAGCAGTCGACTGACAACAGCTTGGTTAATGTTTGGTTAGCCTGCGTTTTCCACCAGCAATTTATTCACAGTGGAAGCTTCAAGCTAGATATGAATTTCAACAAGTGTTTTGTTTTGAACGATGAACTCCTATAAGTTAATTTCTACATTCCATGTGCTCCACTACCAAGCCAGTCACTTACCTGGCAGGATGCATAGGGCTACGGGACAGGTGCCTCACATAATTGGAGGTCGTTCCCAGTTGATCCTCTACTTTCGTTTGCAGACGGTACATGTTACATGTTGCAGAATGTTTGTTGTCATCATGTAAAGAATATTTATTATGCGAATTTTATCGCTCTTGGTTTTGACATAGCCTAGCTGTAGGCTACGCGGTAGAATCATTAAAAACCAGACCGTCGAAAAATAAACCACCAAATTCAAACAACGTCATTTACCCGCCAGGCCGCCGCGGACGCTATTAGATTATACCATTTACATAAACCTAGGCTAGGTGAATTCTAGTAGTCAACAAAAAGGTTTTTTTTTTTGTTTGTTTGTTTTTTAATGAATTTTTTATTAATGATTATTAATTTATAAAATTTGTGCTCTGACTGTTAGAAGGTTCAAGTCCAAGTCCTAGTCAAGTCCCAAGTCACAGATGGTCGAGTCCAAGTCAAGTCCTGGACTCGAGTACTACAAGGCTGAGTACTTTACACAAACCTCTACACCACCTGTAGTACTTTACACAAACCTCTACACCACCTGTAGTACTTTACACAAACCTCTACACCACCTGTAGTACTTTACACAAACCTCTGCACCACCTGTAGTACTTTACACAAACCTCTACACCACCTGTAGTACTTTACACAAACCTCTACACCACCTGTAGTACTTTACACAAACCTCTGCACCACCTGTAGTACTTTACACAAACCTCTACACCACCTGTAGTACTTTACACAAACCTCTACACCACCTGTAGTACTTTACACAAACCTCTGCACCACCTGTAGTACTTTACACAAACCTCTACACCACCTGGAGTACTTTACACAAACCTCTACACCACCTGTAGTACTTTACACAAACCTCTACACCACCTGTAGCATGACTCTCTGCTCGAGAGGAGAGCACAAAAAGGTGCTACTGCACAGGAAAGTAACAAAATAGACAAAAGCGCTCATTACACCTCACAGCACAACCATGTTTAAATGTGCAAATTCAAACAAATACTTTCATCTGCTTATATGAATTTGCTGGCTGCTGACATCTGAGAAAAGTGTTGTGTGAGAGGGAAGGAGAGAGGTTACGCTTGCTAAAATGAATTCCTCGGGGGAAAATAAGTAACGTGCAGTGGCTGACTGGGATTGGTCTGGAGATCAAACAACGACAGGCGGAATGGTAAAACAAAGACCAGTGAGCAGGTAAATATGCTCACGCTCTTTTTCCTAAAAAAAGACCCAGTGAATGTGTCATGCACGTAGGCCTACATGCATCACAAACGGCTGCACTTGCAGTCCCATGTACCCAGAGGCAAACCAGACAGTGGTGCTCCCATAAGGACATCCTTAAGAGTTAAAATGTAAAAATCTTATTTTTTGCCAGATAAGCTCATTCGTCTGCCAGAGCTTTATGAACCAAATGGAGCAGATAAATCACAGAGTGCAGTCTGAGGTCCATCTACTTCCTTCTTATTAGTCAGTACAATAACAATCAAATTATATGGAAATCATGTTTTTAAAAACACATGTCATTCCACAAGAATTTGTACAATTTACTCTGCATGTCTATAAACTGACACATTTTCAGCCATTAAATTAAATGACAGTACAAGCCACAGCAGATTTCAAATATTATAATTTTAAAAGACATTTAGCATTGCTGTTTCAGAACTGTGAGATTCAAACATACATATAATATACATATACTTATAATTCAGGTTTTAAATGTCGCTGAGCTTTTTAACAGTCCATCCTTCCTGTAAAAAGAAGAGAGACAATTTATTTTTATTTTTTTTAAACAGAAAGAAAAGTAGGCCTATGCACGGGGAAACTTGCCTATTGAACATTATGTCCACGTTTTCCACGATCACATATTTGTCAATTCGTGTTACTGCAGAGGAAGTTTTGGCGTATTTTTCTTTTTTTTTGACAGAGGGAATTCCGCAACAAAATGCAATTCAGAGGTGTTACCGGGATTAAACCATCCCTGTCAATATATACAACTTCAATTATTGGTATATTGTCGTCCTGTAGGCAGGTTGGTGTTATAGTTATTGAAATGTCTTCTGAGGGCAGCATTGCAAACCTTACCGTAACCGTAACCCTAACCATAACATTATCACTGCTTGGATGGCTGAGACAACCAATCACATGCAATGCTGCCCTCAGAAGACATTTCAATAAATATAATACCAACCTGCGTCCTGTAGACTACTTACGCTTGCTTCTTAAACGTTTCCTGGGATATTCGATTTAAAACTGCACCTTCGGGACACTCGTCGAAATCCTTAATGCCCAAGGTCGCCAGGGCTGCAGACAAGACATTTTTTATCTTAGGTGGCGTTAAATCTACACGTTAACAGGAAGATAACTGTTTAAGCATCTTACCCAGCTTGTACTGAGTAAGAGTGATATATCCTTGTTTTACAGGATCCAGTATCCCGAAGACTGCGTCTAAATTGGACTCGTCGATCAGGCAAGGGCAGTCCAGTGGTTGTAGTCTGGACGCCTTCAGAAGCTCCAGCTGCGTAATCAGAAACTCGCTTGGGGTTTCTGTAAGATCACAGGAAAAAGTTTCCTGGGAAAAAACACTGACATGCCAACTAGCTAAAAATGATGGCTTAATGTTAGCAAGGTATACGAATTAATTGGCTAATAAGCAAATATAGCTAGCTACATAAACATGACACGATAGTTAACGTTAGCAAGGTAGCAAAGTCACACAAACTCATATAACCTAAAATAAAAAAAATAAAAAAAGCAGAAATCGTTGTACAAATTCAACTTAGCTAGTTTTAGATACAGCGACGTTCCTTTCGGATAACTAACGTTAGCTATGTAGTAAGTTAGTGTAGCCAGCTAATTACACATCTCAATCGACAAGCAGATGACTGTATCGCTCGTGAGATCGGCAATAGAATATAAACTACTCACCAGGTCTATGGAAAAATAGCGTACTCGTTAAATTGTCCATGAGTTCTGGGATTTTGTGTTTTTCCAGATAGTTAGCTGCTTCTTGCTCCCGCGGAGTCGCCATTTCCACTCAGGATTGTTTACATCGGTTGCTATGTTACGCAGCCTGCGGCAATGGAAAAACCTGATGAAACTCTATGGTCTGAACTTTGGTTTTATCTGGCCAGCCACTAGTAGGCTACATCCCATAAGAACTGAACTCAGGGCACTTAAGACAGCCTACCTTATTCCCAGCCGTGATGGGGGTGTGTCAGGCAATAGAACGTTGAAAGCTAGTATCCACATTTGTCTTGTAAAGAGAGGGGTTAAACCCGAGGCGGGACACTGCTATTTATGAGCAACATGCTTCATCCAAATGATGGTGTAAATACCAAACTGAAGAAATGCGAAATATGGAACACATACGCTTGGTGCGAATAAACCATGGACAATAACAAAAAATGGAAACACTGCACTCCATTATTGAAGAGACGGGAAGAGACTGGATTTCTTACAAACATATAAATTATTTTATTTACAAAGCTGCAGATACAAAACAAACAGAGCGTCCACCACCTCTGCAAGAGGTGTTAGTGTAAGACAGAGCTCCACCTGCCTCGTTTTCCACCTTCTTCCTCCCACTGTCCCTGATTTCTCCCACCCCGCCCACCACAGATCAGCGCACGGCGTGATGCGCGAAGCGCCTCCTGGTAGACTGCTGATCTAGGTTCAACGGGGACCATGTCAGCGGCTTGTGACACAGCCTAGTCGGGGTTGTTTTCCTTCCCTGTGTGTCTTTAGAGGGAAAATAGAAACATGGCAGTTCACTTCCTGAAAGAAAAAACACAAACAAACCGGCTTTGATTTGCTCACGCTCGTGATTCCCCTCGATGAGTAGGAAAGACCACTGTGGTGGGTACAGAGTCGTGTAACAGCTACCATCCCATACATTTTGTCAGATTTGAAAACTGGCTGAAAATGCCTTGGGCCAACAGGACGAGTGCCAATAATTTAAAAAGTCTATGAAATTAAACAAACAAACAAAAAATATGTTCTTTTAGTACTACACTACACTTATCAGCAACGCACAACACTAGAAACAGCTTCCTATGTTTGGTGAGCTGTATTTACAGCGGATACAAAAGTAAGGCATCCCATAATCTCATGGCTCTGTCCCTGTGCGGTTTTGGTGCGGGACCCTCTAAATCTCTTCCACCTTCAGCCAGCGAGAGGCGCCGAGCCCATTTAACAGCCCTGAACGCTCCGCTCCACAGAGGCACAACGTCCAGGACTCAAACACAGGGATTCCTGAATGCTCCGCACTCAAACACAAGGATTCCTGAACGCTCCAGACTCAAACACAAGGATTCCTGAACACACAGGACTCAAACACAGGGATACCTGAACACACAGGACTCAAACACAAGGATTCCTGAACACACAGGACTCAAACACGAGGATTCCTGAACGCACAGGACTCAAACACGAGGATTCCTGAACGCACAGGACTCAAACACAAGGATTCCTGAACACACAGGACTCAAACACAAGGATTCCTGAACACACAGGACTCAAACACGAGGATTCCTGAACGTTCCGGACTCAAACACAGGGATTCCTGAACACACAGGACTCAAACACGAGGATTCCTGAACGTTCCGGACTCAAACACAGGGATTCCTGAACACACAGGACTCAAACACAAGGATTCCTGAACACACAGGACTCAAACACGAGGATTCCTGAACGTTCCGGACTCAAACACAGGGATTCCTGAACACACAGGACTCAAACACAAGGATTCCTGAACACTCAGGACTCAAACACGAGGATTCCTGAACGCACAGGACTCAAACACAAGGATTCCTGAACACACAGGACTCAAACACGAGGATTCCTGAACGCACAGGACTCAAACACGAGGATTCCTGAACGCTCCAGACTCAAACACAAGGATTCCTGAACACACAGGACTCAAATACAAGGATTCCTGAACACACAGGACTCAAACACGAGGATTCCTGAACGTTCCGGACTCAAACACAAGGATTCCTGCACACACAGGACTCAAACACGAGGATTCCTGAACGTTCCGGACTCAAACACAGGGATTCCTGAACACACAGGACTCAAACACAAGGATTCCTGAACACACAGGACTCAAACACGAGGATTCCTGAACGTTCCAGACTCAAACACAGGGATTCCTGAACACACAGGACTCAAACACAAGGATTCCTGAACACTCAGGACTCAAACACGAGGATTCCTGAACGCACAGGACTCAAACACAAGGATTCCTGAACACACAGGACTCAAACACGAGGATTCCTGAACGCACAGGACTCAAACACGAGGATTCCTGAACGCTCCAGACTCAAACACAAGGATTCCTGAACACACAGGACTCAAACACGAGGATTCCTGAACGTTCCGGACTCAAACACAGGGATTCCTGAACACACAGGACTCAAACACAAGGATTCCTGAACACTCAGGACTCAAACGTGCTTCTCCTGACATTTACCTGAATACTCTGAAGACATGAGAATGGGTCCTTGCCCAGAGGTGAAATAAACACACAAATAGAGATATCTGGAACATATCAGAGGTGAAATAAACACACAAATAGAGATATCTGGAACATATCAGAGGTGAAATAAACACACAAATAGAGATATCTGGAACATATCAGAGGTGAAATAAACACACAAATAGAGATATCTGGAACATATCAGAGGTGAAATAAACACACAAATTGAGATATCTGGAGCATATCAGAGCTGAAATAAACACACAAATAGAGATATCTGGAACATATCAGAGGTGAAATAAACACACAAATAGAGATATCTGGAGCATATCAGAGGTGAAATAAACACACAAATAGAGATATCTGGAACATATCAGAGGTGAAATAAACACACAAATAGAGATATCTGGAGCATATCAGAGGTGAAATAAACACACAAATAGAGATATCTGGAACATATCAGAGGTGAAATAAACACACAAATAGAGATATCTGGAACATATCAGAGGTGAAATAAACACACAAACAATCTGGAACAAATCGGCGGATACTGAAGGAGCCCCAGTTACGAGGGATAATGGCTTTGGACGACGGTGTAAAAATGAAAATGAAAATTTATACATATTTTAATACATAATAATGAAAGTAAAGATGATGCTTCTGACTTTGGGAGAAAGTGCAGAGAAGCAAGTCTCAAACTGGTGATCCATATTCATAAAGCTGATCTGGGATCAGTTTGGCCTTGGGGTCATAATGGATAACGATACGATATGGGCAGGTGAATCCTGATCCTGGATCAGCGCTCCATATCTGGGACACTTAATGAATAAGGGCCCAGGTGTGTGTCCTGTCTGGAGTTCAGGTGTGGGGGAAGAAGCCCCTCAGTTTGATCAGTCAGACAGAGGCACATGTTCAGCTGTGTGTGTCTCAGCTGGGGGTTGAGCAGGTTGTATAACACAGCTGATTAGCGCTGCGCTAACAAGGTACAGCGAATGCTTGTGCAAGGCGAGGATAATCAGCTGCATGGGAACAAGTGTACACCTGGGCCGTTCCAATATATACATATTTCTGAGAGCTGAGCCACTCACCAAAACTCAAAATGAGCTATTTGGCCCAAGCTTTGCTTAAGACGCCAAATTAAATGATAAACGATACTCTTCAGTAAGTATTTGAGGAACTGCTATTCATATAATAAACAAGCCCCTGGTACCTTTTTAAAAGTGCTGCTGAATTCTGACCCTCCTCACAGAGGACAGCAAAACTCCATAATGGGTGGAGCTAACACACTGCCAATCACTTTGTTCTCCGAATCAGAGCAGTGCGATTGGTTCAAATCACTCGAGTCTTTAGCTCCACTTAAAACCACTTCCTACGGCAGGACAGGGTCTTGCTTTGAACAGACAGGAGATCAGGGGACAAAGGAGAGACTTTCTTCAGATTAACTCACTGGGAGAAAAATGATTCTCACAATTTGGACGTGGACATAAGAAAAAAATAAATAAAAGCCGTGAGCAAATTGATGCCATGCCCCTTATAGAGTTTGACAAAAATTTTCATATATTTCATAAATTTCACATGACCAAGGAGGGTTTTAAAAAATTATTTTTTTGATAAAATCTTTCAGTTCTGAGAAAATAAATATAAAAATAGTACAAATTTGTACATTTTTTTTCAACAATTGGAATACTATAATAATACTTTCAACTTTAAAAAGGAAATACAAATATAATTCTGCTAAAGGTTTGTAGCATTATTGGGTCAGTTAGAACAATATCAAAATAAATGACAAAATCAAACAAAAAAGACACTGAAATTTTACATTTGGGATGAAAAGACGAGGCTTTGTATGCCTGACGATGTTCAAAACATACATCCTTGATATACCTGACTTCTCTCTCATGTATTAAAACACACATTTGCCAGAAAACAGCGCCGATAAAATGTATTTCCCCAAATCAAAGTTCCTGGACTCTGCACTCTGGAGCCCATTCCAGTCGACTGGGCGTGACCTGGGAGTAAGTGCACTTTTAATACTGACCTGCAGGGGGCAGCACTGCATCCAATCCACAGGCTGAGGACAAGGTGATTGCATGTTTTTTAGATTCCTGGAGAAACACAATGACAGCCATGCCCCCACAGTCTACACCTTTCCCAACGGAATGGGGCACAACCGCATTTGTTAATTTCAATAAAATATGTCCCAAATCCATGCAAATTAAATGTCGTTTTAATGAAACAAAACTATAAAAGAGCCAGTTTCCTGTTTCCTTTCCAGGTCTGTGAAGCGTTAATGGTGATTATCTCCAGTCCAAGGAATCCCAATAACACTGTGCTTCCCAAAGAGGGGTCCCCCCCAGTCCCCCCACCACCAAAGCGTGTCTGTGATTAGAGCCGCGTCTCGGGTCGGGGCTATGACACCGCTCCGCTGGGGTGATGTCATCGCCTCGGTGCGTCCACTGATGGGTAGAGCTCAGGTCGTCATGACCACCCACCTTCCCGCCGCAAAAACATCTCTGCATCCGGGTCCCGCCATGCCCCCACCTTCAGTGATGTACCTTTGGCTGAACCAGAAACAGAGAGGGGACACTGAACACTTGCAGACTCCCTGAACGCTTACAGACTCCCTAAACGTTTGCAGACTCCCTAAACGCTTGCAGACTCCCTAAATGCTTACAGACTCCCTAAACGCTTACAGACTCCCTGAACACTTGCAGACTCCCTGAACATTTGCAGACTCCCTGAACATTTGCAGACTCCCTGAACGCTTGCAGACTCCCTGAACACTTGCAGACTCCCTGAACACTTGCAGACTCCCTAAATGCTTACAGACTCCCTAAACGCTTACAGACTCCCTAAACGCTTACAGACTCCCTGAACGCTTACAGACTCCCTGAACACTTGCAGACTCCCTGAACATTTGCAGACTCCCTGAACGCTTGCAGACTCCCTGAACACTTGCAGACTCCCTGAACATTTGCAGACTCCCTAAACGCTTACAGACTCCCTGAACGCTTACAGACTCCCTGAACGCTTACAGACTCCCTGAACGCTCGCAGACTCCCTGAACACTTGCAGACTCCCTGAACACTTGCAGACTCCCTGAACGCTTGCAGCCTGAACGCTTGCAGACTCCCTGAACGTTTGCAGACAGCCTGAACGCTTGCAGACTCCCTGAACGCTTACAGACTCCCTAAACGTTTGCAGACTCCCTGAACGTTTGCAGACTCCCTGAACGTTTGCAGACTCCCTGAACGCTCGCAGACTCCCTAAACGCTCGCAGACTCCCTGAACGCTTACAGACTCCCTGAACGCTCGCAGACTTCCTGAACACTTAGGCTACGTTCACACTGCAGGCCTTAGTGCTCAATTCCGATTTATTGCTTTTTTGTTTGGCTGTTCACGTACATTTTTTTATGTGGCCCATATCCGATACCAGTGTGAACCGATTGCTCTCCTCAAATGATCCGCATGCGCAAATGAACAAAAACAAAAGACATCACACCTGTCACACAGCCTGCAGAAATAAACAACAACAAGGAAGTAATCAAAGTCACAGCTTCTGTGTTAATTTTAAAGTTGATGTGCAGTGGAGTTAATGATGATAAGGGAGAGGAGATGAAAAAAAAGGTAAGGTTTTAACTAGATTTTGTGCTGCCATGGCTGCTAGGCTACTTCTGTGCTGTTCTGAGGGACGCGTGGAGGCGAAATCAGAGCCAGGAATGGAGGGACCGTGACGTGGACGGTTTCAGTGAAACACAAACAAGGCATGAAATTAACCTCGCCCACTCACCTGGGCGAGTGATTCTGAGGACAGGCGAGTGATTCTGAGGACTAGGCGAGTGATTCTGAGGACTGGGCGAGTGATTCTGAGGACAGGCGAGTGATTCTGAGGACTAGGCGAGTGATTCTGAGGACTGGGCGAGTGATTCTGAGGACTGGGCGAGTGATTCTGAGGACTGGACGAGTGATTCTGAGGACTGGGCGAGTGATTCTGAGGACTAGGCGAGTGATTCTGAGGACTGGGCGAGTGATTCTGAGGACTGGGCGAGTGATTCTGAGGACTGGACGAGTGATTCTGAGGACTGGACGAGTGATTCTGAGGACAGGCGAGTGATTCTGAGGACAGGCGAGTGATTCTGAGGACTGGGCGAGTGATTCTGAGGACTGGGCAAGTGATTCTGAGGACTGGGCAAGTGATTCTGAGGACAGGCGAGTGATTCTGAGGACTGGGCGAGTGATTCTGAGGACTGGGCGAGTGATTCTGAGGACTGGGCGACTGATTCTGAGGACGGGCGAGTTAAGAAAATGGAGCACTCGGTCGTTTGCTCATTTACCTGTTATCTAAAATGACAACATATGATTCGTTAATATATGAATCATATGTTCATAAGCTACCCTGTAGCTACAATAGTGAGTTAACTAGGCAGTGCTCTATGAGTGCTCTACGTTCTAATGCCCAGCTACATCAAAAATTATGTAAAAAGTCACATGAATTCCGATCTGACTGTTCAGACTGCGGTCGTATGGCCAGTGATCGGATATGTATTGGATTTAAGACCACATATCAAAGTGGCCGAGATCTGATTTCGGATTTTTGTGTCCACACTGCTCTGAAAAAATCAGATCTGTGTCGCATCATAAAAAAAGATTTGGGCCACATTCGCTTGTAATGTGAACATCGCCTTAGACTCCCTGAACACTTACAGATATCCTTAACACAGACTCCCTGAACACTTACAGATATCCTTAACACAGACTCCCTGAACACTTACAGATATCCTTAACACAGACTCCCTGAACACTTACAGATATCCTTAACACAGACTCCCTGAACACTTACAGATATCCTTAACACAGACTCCCTGAACACTTACAGATATCCTTAACACAGACTCCCTGAACACTTACAGATATCCTTAACACAGACTCCCTGAACACTTACAGATATCCTTAACACAGACTCCCTGAACACTTACAGATATCCTTAACACAGACTCCCTGAACACTTACAGATATCCTTAACACAGACTCCCTGAACACTTACAGATATCCTTAACACAGACTCCCTGAACAGGTTCTTTACACACTCAGGAATTTTTTTCCGCCCTCATGTCAAAAGCCAGCAGAGCTTTGGTAGATCAAAATGAGAACAAGTGTGGCTGAATGGAAGCCTGGGCGTGTGAGCAGGTGAGCTCTTACCTGTCGGGGGAGGGTGTGGTGGGATGGAGGGTGTCCTGGGGCCAGCAGTGAGCCGCCGCTCTGCCTGAAGATGCTGTTCAGGGCGGCAGATTTTGCCGTTTTGGCGGGCCGCCCGTTGGGGCTGGAGCTCTTTCGCTTCCTCCCATCGGCCAGAGAGATGTGGGCGTGGTCTCCGGAGAAGGGGAGCAGGCGAGGCGGGCCGTGACCGGGGGGCAGGGTTTTGGCACAGAGAGGGGAGGTCCCATTGCTGCTATGTGTGGGGCTGGATTGGTGGGGGGTTGAGCGGGGGCGTGGCGCTGTGGTAGTTTCCCCTGTGCGGCCCCGTGTAGGAGGAGGAAGAAGAGGAGAACGGCGACTTTCGCTTCTTGCTGCCCGCGACCACGCCCCCTCCCATAGCCCCACCCCCTCCAGTGGCCCCTCCCACGGACCCGCTCTCTCCTCGGGAGGCCGACTCGCACACTCTCGGGGGCTTGCTGGGTCTGGGGCGGGGCTGCCGGCTCGGGGAGGGGAACAGGGGGGCCAGCGCTGGGACAGGGGGGAGGAGGGAGGCGGAGTCAACGATGCTGAACACGCCCCCAGCCCCACCCACATGGGGAAAGGCTGTGGAGTAGGTGACCATGGAGACACTGTTGGATGGGGTGGTGAGGGCGGAGGAGGGAAGGAGAGGGGGGGGCAGGGAGGCGGAGCTGGGCGGAGGGGGGAGGGGCCGCAGGGCAGGTTGGGACCTGGGGTAAGGCGCACGGCTTTCTGTGGCCAGTGGGATCTTCCTGCAACACACAGGAAATGACATCAGCAACACACAGGAAATGACATCAGCAACACACAGGAAATGACATCAGCAACACCTACACAGGCCTCCCCCTCCTCACACACAGGAAATGACATCAGCCCCCCCCCCCACAGTGTGATTGGCGTGCTGCAGGGTGTGCTTCTTACCTCCACATCTGGGAGGTGACGTGCTTCTCCACCATGCAGCGGAGCGCTAGTCTCATCCGGTCCCGCCGCCTGTCAAACACGTAATACCCTCTCCCCATCAACCGGCCGCCAAACGAACAGCACTGAGGGGGGGAGAGAGGGGGAGAGAGAGAGGAGAGAGAGAGAGGGAGAGAGAGAGGGGGAGGGAGGGGAAAGAGAGAGAGGGGGATGGAAAGAGAGGGCGAGAGAGGGAGAAAGGGAGATGGAAAAAGAGGGAGGGAGGGAGAGGGGGAGAAAAGAGATGGAGAGAGAGAGAGGGAGGAAGGAGGAGACGTTAGAGACTCTCTAGGACACTGTTTAGGACAGGGCCAAATGTGACTCACTGTACAGGTACTCCTGAGGTCCGCTTCTAATACTGAGAGAAAATAAAAGTGTTGCAGTTCTGCCCCTGCTGGCATCAGCACAGAGCGCCTCCCACTAGCGACACATTAACACACAATATCAGCACATTATAGGGCACCTACTTTCCATTAATGTCAAGCCCATCTATTTGAAGCATGACCGTTTAGCCCGTATGCACCTCGTTTAAAAAGATTCTGCTTTCCAGGAAGCAGTCGGTGTGTGAACCCTGGTGTGGGATGTGTGCATGTGTATGCATCGAGGTGTGTGGTGTATGGGGTGGGTGGAGCGTGCCAGGCGTACCCCCATGGGTCGAGGGTGACGAGGGGAATAGGGACAGTCCAAATCCTCCAGGGTCTCCACCTCGCCCTCCTCGCTGGACAGCCGGTCCCCCCCCTCCACCACTGGGCACGGTGGGACGCTGTCGGGGGAGGAGCCCAAATAGGAACTCTGCGCCACGCTGCTCCACCCGCCCAGAGGCCTAAAAACACACACACAGTAAACACTGCTGAACACACGAGAGAAAGTGCTGTGTGTGAATTTATGTATAAAAGGCAACAAGCATCACCTAACTGCTGTGGTGTCTGTAAAAAGGTGAAAATACGCTGATGTAAACGGGCATTGGAATGAAGAACACTCGGAAGCCGGAACGCCAGTGGATGCTTTATTGTGACATCATAAGGGTGAGAAGTGGGCGTGGCCCAGTCTTACCTGGGTATGTGTGCACCGGCCAGCCTGCTTTTCAGCAAAGATGTGGTCCTGCCCTCGTGGCAGTCTGTCGAAGCGCTGCTGGTGGGGTCATGTGATTGGGCGGGGCCATGTGATTGGGTGGGGCGGGCGTGGCTTCCCTGCTGCTCCCTGAGGTGCCGCCCCTTGTGCTCCGCCAGCAGGGAGTCAAACTGCTTCCCCCGTCCCGGGACAGCCCTCCGATGAGTCAGAGAGTGGGTCTGAGGAACATGCGCGCGCACACACACACGCACGGACGCACGCACACACACACGCGCACGCGCACGCACACACACACGCACACGCACACGCACGCACGCACACACGCACCAACGCAAACACAAACATACCAACCCACATAGTCAGATTCAAACATGGATATACACACACACAAAAACAGGCTGGGCGATATAGTCATTGGATAATTCTCCCGCCGGGACGGCCCGGGTTAAATTGAGTGAAAACACCGCCCAGCCGCTACGTCACCTACCGACCCTAATCGAGCGCCAATCAGAGAGCCAATCAGATTGCAGGACACTGCCTACCTTGCAGGTGAGCGAGCGTGTGCAGGGCTTCCTGCTCTCAGGGTCCGGGACGCCACAGTGCTTGTTGGGATCAAACACCCTCCCTATAAAGGCCAGAAATCCCAAGCCGTTAACTCAGCCGCGTACTAACCAAACCTTCAATCACCTCAGCCGCTTACCAACCAAACCTTCAATCACCTCAGCCGCTTACCAACCAAACCTTCAATCACACTCAGCCGCTTACCAACCAAACCTTCAATCACACTCAGCCGCTTACCAACCAAACCTTCAATCACCTCAGCCGCTTACCAACCAAACCTTCAATCACCTCAGCCGCTTACCAACCAAACCTTCAATCACACTCAGCCGCTTACCAACCAAACCTTCAATCACCTCAGCCGCGTACCAACCAAACCTTCAATCACCTCAGCCGCTTACCAACCAAACCTTCAATCACACTCAGCCGCTTACCAACCAAACCTTCAATCACACTCAGCCGCTTACCAACCAAACCTTCAATCACACTCAGCCGCTTACCAACCAAACCTTCAATCACCTCAGCCGCGTACCAACCAAACCTTCAATCACCTCAGCCGCGTACCAACCAAACCTTCAATCACCTCAGCCGCTTACCAACCAAACCTTCAATCACCTCAGCCACGTACCAACCAAACCTTCAATCACCTCAGCCGCTTACCAACCAAACCTTCAATCACACTCAGCCACGTACCAACCAAACCTTCAATCACCTCAGCCGCTTACCAACCAAACCTTCAATCACACTCAGCCGCTTACCAACCAAACCTTCAATCACACTCAGCCGCTTACCAACCAAACCTTCAATCACCTCAGCCGCGTACCAACCAAACCTTCAATCACCTCAGCCGCTTACCAACCAAACCTTCAATCACCTCAGCCGCTTACCAACGAAACCTTCAATCACCTCAGCCGCGTACCAACCAAACCTTCAATCACCTCAGCCGCTTACCAACCAAACCTTCAATCACCTCAGCCGCTTACCAACCAAACCTTCAATCACACTCAGCCGCTTACCAACCAAACCTTCAATCACCTCAGCCGCTTACCAACCAAACCTTCAATCACACTCAGCCGCTTACCAACCAAACCTTCAATCACCTCAGCCGCGTACCAACCAAACCTTCAATCACCTCAGCCGCGTACCAACCAAACCTTCAATCACCTCAGCCGCTTACCAACCAAACCTTCAATCACCTCAGCCGCTTACCAACCAAACCTTCAATCACCTCAGCCGCTTACCAACCAAACCTTCAATCACACTCAGCCGCTTACCAACCAAACCTTCAATCACCTCAGCCGCGTACCAACCAAACCTTCAATCACCTCAGCCGCGTACCAACCAAACCTTCAATCACCTCAGCCGCTTACCAACCAAACCTTCAATCACACTCAGCCACGTACCAACCAAACCTTCAATCACCTCAGCCGCGTACCAACCAAACCTTCAATCACCTCAGCCGCGTACCAACCAAACCTTCAATCACCTCAGCCGCGTACCAACCAAACCTTCAATCACCTCAGCCGCTTACCAACCAAACCTTCAATCACCTCAGCCGCTTACCAACCAAACCTTCAATCACCTCAGCCGCGTACCAACCAAACCTTCAATCACACTCAGCCGCTAAACAACCAAACCTTCAATCACCTCAGCCATGTACCAACCAAACCTTCAATCACACTCAGCCGCTTACCAACCAAACCTTCAATCACCTCAGCCGCTTACCAACCAAACCTTCAATCACACTCAGCCGCTTACCAACCAAACCTTCAATCACCTCAGCCGCGTACCAACCAAACCTTCAATCACCTCAGCCGCGTACCAACCAAACCTTCAATCACCTCAGCCGCTTACCAACCAAACCTTCAATCACCTCAGCCGCTTACCAACCAAACCTTCAATCACCTCAGCTGCTTACCAACCAAACCTTCAATCACCTCAGCCGCGTACCAACCAAACCTTCAATCACACTCAGCCGCTTACCAACCAAACCTTCAATCACCTCAGCCGCGTACCAACCAAACTTTCAATCACCTCAGCCGCGTACCAACCAAACCTTCAATCACCTCAGCCGCTTACCAACCAAACCTTCAATCACCTCAGCCGCGTACCAACCAAACCTTCAATCACCTCAGCCTCGTACCAACCAAACCTTTAATCACCTCAGCCACTTACCAACCAAACCTTCAATCACCTCAGCCGCGTACCAACCAAACCTTCAATCACCTCAGCCTCGTACCAACCAAACCTTCAATCACCTCAGCCGCGTACCAACCAAACCTTCAATCACCTCAGCCGCTTACCAACCAAACCTTCAATCACCTCAGCCGCGTACCAACCAAACCTTCAATCACCTCAGCCTCGTACCAACCAAACCTTCAATCACCTCAGCCGCGTACCAACCAAACCTTCAATCACACTCAGCCGCGTATCAACCAAACCTTCAATCACCTCAGCCTCGTACCAACCAAACCTTCAATCACACTCAGCCGCTTACCAACCAAACCTTCAATCACACTCAGCCGCTTACCAACCAAACCTTCAATCACACTCAGCCGCTTACCAACCAAACCTTCAATCACACTCAGCCACGTACCAACCAAACCTTCAATCACACTCAGCCGCTAACCAACCAAACCTTCAATCACACTCAGCCGCGTACCAACCAAACCTTCAATCACACTCAGCCGCTAACCAACCAAACCTTCAATCACCTCAGCCGCGTACCAACCAAACCTTCAATCACCTCAGCTGCGTACCAACCAAACACTCTCACGATTTCGCTTAAAAATATCCACCAACTGACACAACAGAGGTGTTCTCAAACAACTCAACACACTGGGCAGACACTGAAATTACATCACCACTCGCCCCGCCCCCCTCGTCCAACTGGAGGCGGAGCCAAGTCTCACCTGACACCCGCTTATATGGCTTGTTGGCCTTAGTGCCGTTTTGGTGCTTCCTGTCCAGCAGAGCGGGCGGGGGCTGTGGGCTGTCTGTCCAATGAGGAGGAAGGGGAGGGCGTGGGTCTTCTGTCCAGAGAGGTGGGGGAGGGGGAAGGGGAGGGTCTCTTGTCCAGTGTGGAGGGGGAGGTGCTGGGGCGTCTGTCGGCGGCAGGGGGGGGTGCTGAGGGTACCCTGCCGTTCAGCACCCTCTCCTGGGGCTTGTGAAGGGGCCGGACTGGGGCGGCGGGAGAGGAAGAGGAGGATGAGGAGGAAGAGGGGCAGCTGACCCGGACGTGGGGCCCCTCTACCCTGCCCAAACACGACATCTTCTCCAGGCTTACCACGGGTACAGAGAGACTGTGTGAGAGAGAGAGAGAGAGAGAGTGAGAGAGAGAGGGGGGGAGTGACAGAGTGAGAGAGAGAGAGAGAGAAAGGGAGAGGGAGAGGGAGAGAGATAGAGGGGGGCAGGCAGAGGGAGAGGGAGAGAGAGAGAGAGTGAGGGAGAGTGAGGGAGAGAGGGAGGGAGAGTGAGGGAGAGAGAGAGGGAGAGTGAGGGAGAGAGAGGGGGAGGCAGAGGGAGAGAGAGAGAGGGGGGGCGGGCAGAGGGAGAGGGAGAGGGAGAGAGTGAGAGAGTGAGAGAGGGAATGAGAGAGGGAGAGAGAGTGAGAGAGGGAGTGAGAGAGGGAGAGGGAGAGAGAGAGTGAGAGAGGGAGTGAGAGAGGGAGTGAGAGGGAGAGAGTGAGAGAGGGAGGCAGAGGGAGAGAGAGAGGGGGGGGAGGGGAGTGACAGAGTGAGAGAGAGAGAGATTAAGAGGGAAGGAGAAAGTGAGAGAGGGATAGAGAGCTGATCAGAATCTGATTTGGAAGCCGTGTTATAGAGCTGAAGGTGTACAGGCTGTACCCACCATGGCTTGCGGGCCCCTTTAGGGGGGTACACAGATTGGGGCACCCTGCTGAATGGGTGCTGGCTGTCCCGGGGGGGTCTGAAGGGCCGGGGCTGGGGGGGGCTGCTGTGGGACACCTTGGGCCTCTGAGTCAGGGGGGGCCTGGAGTCACAGGAGGGGGCGTGTCTCCTCTCTGAAACACACGCACATGCACATGCACGCACACGCACACGCACACGCACACGCACACGCACACGCACACACACACACACACACACACACGTGAACACTCAGACAACGCACACAAATGTGGAGCTAACTTTAGGTCCACCGGAGGGGGACAAATGCTTATAAATACAGAATCTCACTCTCAAAAGTTACACACACTAGACGCATGAAGTGAAAGCACACAGTGGGATTACCTCTGCACCTGTATAAGCTTACGAGTGGTAAGAACAGGAGGACACTATCTAGCAGTCATGGTTAGCTAGGCAGCCAGATAGATGATCTTAAATCATCTTAACTGTGGTGGACAATGGGACACGTATGAAAAAGTGCTGATAATATCCCTGCTCTAATGGGCCAGTCTCATGCATGCTGCACCCACAGTCAATTACACATATGACTGCAGTCAGGCCCTCAGTTTACAGAATGAGTGAATGAGTGAATGAATGAATCTTACCGTAATGAGAGAGAATGCCCGGAGGTTTCACCACTTGGCTGCAGATATTGCACACAACAAGACAGAAGTCGTCATACGCAGGATACTGTCCATACAGGTGCATGTCTGCAGAAAAGAGGAGGGGGCTCAGAGACACTGTGACATCACTGCGGAGCCCAGAGACACTGTGAAATCCCTGCGGAACACAGGGAGCTCAGAGATACTGTGACATCACTGCGGAGCACAGAGAGCTCAGAGATACTGTGAAATCACTGCGGAACACAGGGAGCTCAGAGATACTGTGACATCACTGCGGAACACAGGGAGCTCAGAGATACTGTGACATCACTGCGGAACACAGAGAGCTCAGAGACACTGTGACATCACTGCGGAACACAGAGAGCTCAGAGACACTGTGACATCACTGCGGAACACAGAGAGCTCAGAGACACTGTGACATCACTGCGGAACACAGAGAGTTCAGAGACACTGCGACATCACTGTGGAGCACAGGGGAGCGCAGGGGAGCAAGCCAACGCTGAATCCAACCAACATTAGGCTACAGTGAAACAGCTTAGCTTAGCTTTAGCACAGCCTCCAGCTGTCATTCAAGGTTTTATCAAATGTCCAGGCCATGTAAATGAGTGAGCTGATTAAATAACAAAGATCAAAAGTTAGCATGACGCACAGAACTAGACCTGCCTGGGAAATGAAGGGGAATCACACCTAAGATTTTCTCACATTACTTTTTATTACGGAAATGAACCTGGAAGCTGTTCTACTTTGTGAATGTCGGTGGTAGTCTTGCGTTCCCTGACTTAAGAGGCAGTATAACTCAAGGCTTCTTCACAGTCAAAGTTTCAAAATGTCAACTGAGTTGCTTTGTTGTTACAACCCTCCCCTAAGACCCTGAGATGTGCACAGTATCGGTCAGAGGTACCATAGGGATATGCGCTAAAACAGTGTGGGTGTGTAGCAGGACAAACAGCAGCTCCACACTCCTGAGGAATGCCCAGACTGGCCCTGTTTTCAGCCCAAAAGCCTGGCACTCAGTCTCCCCTCTCTCTATTTTACAGGAACAGTTGGTTTATTTTGTTAGGGATAAACAAAACGTAGAACATAAACGTGCGTGGTGCTTTGAGGACTGCAGAAAGGCCTTCTTCTCCTGCCGGAATAGAGAAAACCTCCTTTGGGTTGTGGGTCAGAAAAGCCAGATCCACCCCACCCACAGCGAGGTGGCTAAAGTCACGCCCCCTCTGCCACGCCCCACCGAACACAGAGTGAAGACTTGTGTAAACGCTTCCACATTTAATGAAGACCCAGTCTGGAAAACCAGGCGTTCAACCAAGCAGCAGAACACAGATAAAGCAGACAGATAAATTCAACAGCAATCCCATCCCTCATTTGTTACATTCCAAAAAAAAAAAAAAAAGTTTCAGCTAGGGTTACAAAGAGGTGGAAAATTTCCAGTAAATTTCTGGAAACTTTCCGGAAATTTACCATGGGAAGTTAAGCTCTGGAATTTTGGAAATTTTGACCAATTTTTTTTTGCAAAAGTTAGCCTATAACATACATAATTTAGTTGGAAAATACACATAAAATCTAATTCTAGATCTTGCAGCATGCACTGTGCATTCTTCCATCGAGTACTCAAGTGACTACGTCACACTGGTTTCGGAAGCGACTTCCCCATTTAGACCATAGACATTAACTAAAACTTAATTTTAAACTATTTCTAGTGACTATGTCTTACCATCAATTTCCCAGATTGTTCAATATAACAAAATATGTCATTTTTCTGCATTTTTATCACATGCAGATAATTCCCAACATCCTGCACACGACAGCAAGGCTATTGAGGCCACACTACTGCATTTGAGCCCAAAAACTATATCCATTTTGAATCGTTTATTTATTTTTTTTGTCTGCATATGACAAGATATACAGCTAGTACAAATAACGCCAACATTTCCAGTTTATTCCCGTTGATTCCCGTTTATTCCTGTTAATTACCGTTAATTACCATTAATTACCGTTAATTCCCATATATTTCCGTCAATTTACATGGAAAGTTTCCACCTTTGAATATTCCCGGAATTCCCGGTAACCCTAGTATCAGCCAATCCCCAGATCCTGCACAATGCTGCATGCATAAAAATTCATCCTGTGAGAAAATAAGAGTCTCGACTGGTTCACTCTCCTCAATTCAGGTGAAGAAGCACCTTTATACCTTCTGGAAGGGAAGTGTCTGTGTGCTATGAAATAACACTGCAACATATGCCTAAAATACAACTAAAACTATGTGTGTGTGTGTGTGTGTGTGTGTGTGTGTGTGCGTTCTGTCAAAATACTATCATCCAATCAGACTGCAATCACAACAGATATTATCCTATCAAATTAAACCTGATACAACTGCTATCATCAAAGTGCAACATGTTGCGCCCAGTTACTTACACTTACACTTAACTGGTCATGTGCAATCTCCACATAAAAACAAGTACATAAATTACAAAGGCTTGAGTTGGATTTCCTGCATCTGCCAAACATAATATGCAGAGGGTGTAGTTCTCAGCCTTGCCTGCATGCCAAATGGGACATTCTGCCAACATTTAACAACTAAAACTATCATAAATTCATTCATTTCGCAAACTACCAGAAAGGGAGTTATTTTAAATGTTTGGATGAGTCTGTAGTGAATTTCACCATGTCGGATAAATGGCTGTTTCCAGCACTTACTAAGGAAATGAGTACATCACATTACAATGCCTGCAAGAGCAGAAATCTCATGTGATTCTCTATGACTGTGTATTAATCACACCCAAGATTAGAATTATTTCTGCGAGTGTAAGGTCAGGAATGTGTGTCCTTTTTTTACATTTCCTCAATCAATCATCAGTGACATCAGTGAAAATGTTAATTTCCGGTAAATTAGTCATGGTGTAAAAAAAGCAGAGAGCCCACAAACAATACTTCAGTGCTTTAAACTGCTTTACCTGTTACTGCACACAGTGTTATTAATTTGTTTCGCGTGTCGTTACGCTCGGCATGACTCAATGTAAATGTGATCACTGCCCTTTGTGTGCATCTGTGCGCAAGATAGGAAATATAATCAATCTCAGAGTAAACAAAAAAAAATAAAAAATAACTTAATTAAATCCATTTTGCGTCTTGGTCTGAGATCATTTTTGTTCATTAAGCGCATTACCTTCGGCCACATCCGAGCAGACTCATTTTATCCAATGACTAATGAAGCCCCCCCCCCCCAGACGGAGGCGGATAGGATAAAAGGGCTTTCAGTGTGACACTGTCAGGGACTTTTATTTTGATGCTCTGTGACGTCACCCCATGTGGGTAAAGCTACTTTCAGATGAAACTTCTGCACAGTGGCTGAAGCAAAGTTTTAACATCTCTACCGATGGCTGGACATGGCCAGGGAGACGGCCAGATCTCTGGACACAGCCAGGGAGACGGCCAGATCTCTGGACACAGCCAGGGAGACGGCCAGGTCTCTGGACACGACCCTGGTGTTAGCCTATTGGGCAGCTAAAAGGACAGCTCTGTTATATATTCACAAGATCATCAGACCCTACACACTAGCCAGGGATTAGCTGGCTAACTGTGCTGAGTAAAACCCGGAACCCCCCCCACCCCCACACCCCCCACACACCCACACACCATTATTGAACATATGAACTAGCAATAACACTGAGGTTTTACTCAGTGCAGTTCGCCAGCTAACTCAGCTAGCCAGCTACGAGGAAGAGGGCCCAGACCTCTCCGTTCTGCTACCTCTGGGCTTCGGGTACAGAAACTATGTCGGCATGGAGAAGACATAGTGACATAAGGGCTCTGTGTAAATGTGGTGTGTGACATTATCACACTAATTTGCATGACCGACAGAAGAATGGCAACTGACAGCGGGTCCAGATTGGCAAGTTCAGTTCTGTGTATCATAAATGTAAAGTACTATTCAAAACCCTGTGAATATTAGCATAACAGTGAGGTGTGTATCAATTATGACAGGCCTCTGAAAAATGCTATGCCAGGGTTGCCCTGTGAAGCGCTGCACTCTTTTTAGCCCCATGGATAAACTGATGGCACAGCATCCGCTTTTGAATCTGTCCTTTTTGACAGCCAATCTGGAAAGTGATGAAGCTGCCACTAGATGTGAGCACATTCATGCAACCTCTGAATACATAACCGAAGGTCTGGAGAAGCTGGAACTGCCATCCCAACACTGCCTGTGTTTTATTGTCTCACAGAATGATGCACTTCACAATGAAACCTTAAAGATATGGGATATCAGCCCTCTATCCAAACACAACTGCAATCCCAGAATTTTAACAAGCTGGTATTTTTTCATAGTTAGATGCTTTTAATGTTTTGAGTGATCACTAAGCTCTTAAGCCACATTATGTCAGAAATAGCTATATAGGCCATGGGGAATAAAAGTACCATGTTCACATTGTGCGTATTGTGCTATATTGCAAACGATTACATAACAAAAAGTCTAAAGAAATTTTTAAATGATCCAATTAACGATTGAGGTGAATAAATAGACTCCTACTCTGAGAAAGTGTGGACACCTGGCGACAAAAAGTAACAAATTGGTAGATAATAAAGAATTCAAAGACAAAGCAAATGATAATGAGCCAAACCTGAACTGGGTTAAGTTTAAAGGGAAAAAATATGAAAGAATCTTAATTGAGCAAGAGCTTGGCGGTAACAAAAACCAGCATACACACAGGACCGAGTTTGTGAACCACTGCTCAACATGACACAGTATTTCAAATAAAGTGGTGTCCCTTCTTCAATGCTTGCTGATAAAAACAAATAAGGATGGAAATGTCAACGGGTGGGCTGTTTTTACAGTGCTGGTCGTTTTATGTGAATATACACCAGATGAGACAAAACACTGACAGACAATAAAAAATAAAAATAATAAATAGCTTCGACCACCCGAACCGAAGAAACCCACCTTGCCGGTTTGAATCAGGCAAGGGCGTCCCGTCATCAGCGCCCGCCCCCTGCATAGTGCACGATTCCCGAAAGGAAGCGCGAAGCTTTTTTTGTTTTTAAGTTTTGGCTGCAGTCACGCGGCACGCAGGTGTAACAACTGGATGAAGAGACGGACAGCACAGACGAAGAAAGAGTGCATCCACTTTGAGTAAAACTTACCCTCTCTGTTGAGTTTCCTCGCTTCCCTGCCGTTCCCAATCTCCTTCCCAATATCTTCAACATGTGCAACTGTAGGGCAGAGCAAAGCCACTAGCGTTACGTCAGCTCTCTTCTCCAGTTATAAATTACAAATGAAATCAGCAATGGCATTTGCTACCGGTTATCTGGCTTTGATACCAGTTTGAAATTAGTTGTTCTACCTGGCTCACATGTCATAAAAACACATCCAACGAAATAACGTTAGTCAACCAAAACTCTTAGCGAGCAAGCTAGCGAGATACTGTCTCTCTGACAGCAGTAGCTAAAACATTAATCACAGTGACAGCACGGTGACACTTTTTCATTTACGGAAACAATGCACCTGAATAACTCTATTTGTTATCTACTTAAAGAATGTGTCTGTTCACGCAGCAGGCGAACAAGTCATTGGCAAACAGCTAGGGTAATTTAGCACAGAAATGCACGGACAGAACACCATCTAGCTACTAGCTACAGCAGCTAGCTAGCTAGTTAGTCAGCGATAGCCGTTCATTCTCAGTTTAACAACTCTATCCATAAGTGAAAACTCGAACTGAAACACGAGAAATATCATGCCATGATCTTACTGTCAGAGTTTTGTAATTTAACGGCTTCGATGAACGCAGACCACGGTTTGTACAGGAACGTATTCGGACTGGGTACTTTCCGATCCAATGTCGCCATTGCGCTTCCGTCTTGTTGCCTCTTTGCAGCTCGCGCACAGGACTTGCGAAGCCTCTGACGTCACTTTCGGTAAACTCCGTTTTCAACCGCCGATACCTGATGACTCGAGTGTTGGACAAGGGTACGTAATGAAGTTCAAAAGTAACTGTTCACCTCGGTGAGCCTCAGTAAACATATCATGATGAAGATAAGTTATAACTTACTTACATATAATTAGACTAAAGTTATTTTTTATAAAATCTCTTTTGTGAACGAGTGCAAAGTGGTGGGAATGTTCTGTTAGCCCTAACGTTAGCTAACTGTAAGCGCGAGTTGGCAGTTTTCCCGCCTAGCAAAAAAATAATTTCCACTAGCAACTTTTATTCTACACATGAACATCATTTCACGACATCATTATCATTTTAAAATCACATAAGAGGCCAGAAGCTGCTTTGCGAATTAGAGAATTTATTTTCAACCACGTAAGTTGCTTTGAAGCCTGCTATTTCTCAGACAAACATTTAAGCTAACAATATTGTGACGAACTTTGTGATTCAAAAATAATCAATAGGACTCTTCTTCTTCTTTTCACGAATTTTTGATAGGCTGAACGCTGCTGCCACCAACTGGACATAGTGGTTTTCACCCTGCCAAAAACAAGGTCTCGATATTACACCCTCGCATGGAGTCCAGTAGAGGACAAAAATGCCATGACCAGATTAAATACATCACTCTGCCGTTCTGCAGGACCCAGGATGGTCTTTAATGAAAAAGTGGTCACACCAATCCCTGCCAATCCCCTAAATAACTTGCTTCTTTCCCTCCCAAACTTTATACAGTGTAACAGGACATGAGTAACTGTCTCCAGTTCCTTACACTCAGCACACAATCCATCAGAGTGCTTCCCCAATCCCCAGCACCCGAAGTCCCGCCCCCAGAGCACAGTGGCCCAGCCTGAGCCGGGTCAGAAGTACTTCCTCCCCAATGAGACCCTTCTTTCCTGGACCTTGGGCTGTATTAAGTCCCTCTTGCTCCCGCTCCCTCTGCCACTGAAGCCGCACTCCCTCAGCTGCCATACTTTTAACTTCTGCCCATCCCATCAGAACACTCATTCCTACCAGCTCCTGAGACATTGCCTTTTTTGCCACCCTATCCACCACCTCGTTTCCTTCTACTCCCATGTGCGCTGGGACCCAGAGAAACCCCACATCACACCCCAGCTGACACACTCTATGCAAGACCAACAGCAGGTCCAGCATGAGATCTGGACGTGCCTCTGACCGCCTTTCCTAAATGCACGTAAGCACAGCTACTGAATCTGAGCAGATTACCACTTGCTCTGGTCGCACGTCTTCTACCCGCCCCAGTGCCCGCCAAGTAATTCTGCCGTAAAAACCGATAAATTATTTTCCAGTCTTTCTCCAAAAGAAATTCCATATTTTGGGATAAAAACTGCACACCCGATTCTTCGACTATCCGGGGCCTTAAGCCTATAGTCTAGACCAGATGCGTTTTGTAGACGTCCGTCTCTCGGAACAGAAACGCTCTTATTTTAATCTATGCAGCTGTCTGCACCGGCTCCATGCAGGCTCGCGTCAGGTTCGCGTCTCAGCTCCGTCTCACGAACGTAAAGCGACCTGAAGCGTTTATTTACGCTTCAAGTCTATATTTTCGACAATACGCGTGTAAAACGTGAGGTTGGTGCCAAATAAAAAGGCACTTAATACATGTCAAACTTCGGGTTGTTGTGATTTTATCATTGTAATCATTAAACTGTTATCATATTAGCTTATTATCTGACCTTGTTCTTTCTTTTCATTATTTCCATGGCATGTTTTCTCCCGGTTTATTTATTGATTCTGTATTGTGTAATCAGTTTTGAAAAGTGGTATACAAATTAAGTTATTATTATTGTATATGGGCCATTCTACAAAAGTCATGCAAATTGCTGTCCCTCTCTGATAAAAGTAAGAAATTGACCAATAAAAATGTTCAATGCTATATAATTCATTAGATCATGTTATGTTTTAATATAATCCAAGATATAAATTGCAGTAATAATAGTTACATTTATTCAAAATCAACACTTATACTCTTGGGAGTATAAATTCCTATTGGGAGATGGCTGTCCCCACTATCAACCCTTAAACTGGTGCATTAAAAAATAATACCAAAAATATTTTTGCCAATTATTTGACTTGTCTCATTCAATAAAGCATGTGAATTTTTATCAAATATAAGTTAAAATAATGCAATCTATTTTGTAATAAATTTTATAATTCAAAAAACCTATCGAAAAAATGCTGTCCCCAGTTTTTACGTCACAACCGAAACGTACACTGTTTGAATCTGTGCAGTGAACCTGCTTGTAGCCACACACCCCTTTTTTTAACCAGGAAATTAGACAGCCTTCATATGAATCAAGGCCACATGGTGAGTAGCTAGGTTTTAGCGTTTTGATATAATTGTCCTTCAAAGTATGAAAATTAGTCTGTGGTTTTTAGAGACGTCACACCCAAACACCCAAGTTTTCATATTAGAGAAAAAAAGTTGATTTCATAACTGTAGATTTTATTAAAAGGAAGGGGCATCTGCACAGAGAAGTGATTGCTAACCATGTGCTTGCTAAATCTTTTGTTTTGTGGCCGAAATGAGCCAAAATTGTCACAACCGAAACAGTCACTACCGAAACAAATGGTATTGTTTTGACAGGCCTGTTTCGGTTGGTGACACTTGTCCGTAAATTCTTATTAAAGACAATAAATAGTGAGGCAATCAATGCACATGTACAAACCTCAATTCCAAAAAAGTTGGGACCATGTATAAAATGTAAATAAAAACAGAAAGCAATGATTTGCGCGTCCTTTTTGTATTCAATTGAAAACAGCACAAAGACAAGATATTTCATGCTTTAACTAATCAACTTTATTCTACATTTCATTTTCTATTCAGCTCATTCTACATTTGATGCCTGCAACACCTCCCCAAAAAATTTGGGACAGGGGCATGTTTACCTTTGTGTTACATCACCTGTCCTTTTAACAACACTCAGTAATCTTTTGGGAACTACAACACTAATTGTTGTAGTTTTGAAAGCAGAATTGTTTCCCATTCTTGCTTAATATGAGACTTCAGCTGCTCACCAGTCCGGGGTCTCCATTGACATATTTTGGGCTTCATAATGCGCCACACGTTTTCAATGGGAGACAGGTCTGGACTGCAGGCAGGCCAGTCTAGCACCCGCACTCTCTGACGACGAAGCCATGCTGTTGTAACACGTGCAGAATGTGGCTTGGCATTGTCTTGCTGAAATAAGCATGGATGTCCCTGAAAAAGCGATTGTCTAGATCGCAGCAAATGTTGCTCCAAAATGCATATGTACCCTTCAGCGTTAATGGTGCTTTCACAGATGTGCAAGTTTCCCATGCCATGGGCACTAACACCCCCATACCATGACAGACGCTGGCTTTTGAACCTTGTGTTGGTAACAATCGAGATGGTCCTCTTCCTCTTTGGCCGGGGAGAACACGACGTCCATTATTTCCAAAAACAATTTGAAAGGTGGACTCGTCAGACCACAGCACACGTTTCCACTTTGCATCAGTCCATCTCAGATGAGCCCAGAGAAGTCGGCGGCGTTTCTGGATGTTGTTGATATATGGCTTACGCTTTGGGTAGTAGAGTCTTAACTTGCATTTGTAGATGCAGCGACAAATTGTGTTTACTGACAATGGTTTTCTGAAGTATTCCCGGGGCCCATGTGGTTATATTCATTACAGAAGCATGCCGTTTTTAATGTAGTGCTGTCTGAAGGATCGAAGGTCACGGGCATTCAATATTGGTTTACGGCCTTGCCCGTTTTCTCCAGATTCTTAGAATCTTTTACTAATATTATGGACTGTAGATGGTGAAATCCCTAAATTCCTTGCAATCGGTGTGTTGAGAAACGTTGTTCTGAAACTGTTGGACTATTCGCTCATGCAGTTTTTCACAAAGTGGTGAACCCATCCGTGCTCGTAAATGCCAGAGCCTTCGTGGATGCTCCTTTTATACCCAGTCATGATAGCATGAACTGTCACCTATTCACCTATTTACCTGTGGAATGTTCCAAACAGGTGTTTTTTGAACATTCCACAACCTTCCCGGCCTTTTTTATACCCCTGTCCCAACTTTTTTTGGAACGTGTTGCAGGCATCAAATTCGGAATTAGCATATATTTACAAAAAAATCAATGAAGTTGCTAAGGTAAAACCTTAAATATATTTTAAATATCGTGTTCATTTAAATATATAGACAATAGAATTTACAAATCACTGCTTTCTGCTTTTATTTGCATTTTACGTACTGTCCCAACTTTGGAATTCAGGTTTCAGTAAGAGATGTCACAACCGCTACAATGTGGTCACAACCGAAACACCTGCTGTTTTGTTAAAATTTTGAATAATATGAATAATCAATCAAATATCCAAGATATTGTGCTGGTGAGGGTATATATAATCTCATAAATAAGAATCTATCAAATTCATGTGATCAATCCATTTTATAGAGAACATTTGTTTTCACTAAATTTTATTAATCCAATTTTTTTTTTTTTTAAATGTCATTTTCAAAGGGGGTGAATTAAACTTATCAATTGGGTATGTAATTTTTATTTCAAAAGCAGGTTTTACACCATGTTTCGGTTGTGACATATTGAGGAGCAGTCAGTAAATTCATCCATATTCTATATGATTATCTGCGGGAAACATTGTTTATTGTGGTTCATCATCTCGTGGTCAAAACACACCTCTTTTGCACCAAGTTTGCAGAAAGCAGCAACCTGAACACAAGGAAATGCAGCGGGGCAATACGGAAGCTGTATAGACAGTCGCTTCAGGGACGTGTTAACGCTGTCGTTACGCGAGCGCAAAGCTCACGTGATGCTGACGTGACGGCTGTGGTCTAGACTAGGGCTGTGTCCGAATCAGAGCCCTGTCTTCTGCGCCCTGTCTCCTGCGTACGTACAGTGCACTGGCAGAAGTGTGCTGTTTAATGTGCACTGTTTAGCAGTCCGTGAAAAATATCCGCCATACTATTTTCCAACCGCACTGTGAAAGTGTCATAAGGAGGTCATAAGACGTCCCACCAGTGTTGCCATGTCCGCGGTTTACAGCTAAATTGGGATACTTTCAAAGTGCAGACACGGGTAAAAATGAAAAGTTGCAAAGCACGCACTTATTTTAAAAAGTAAAAACATGATGATTTCTATTTAAAATACGTTGGTTTCGGTTAAAAATGGCCTATAATTTGGGCTAGTTTTGAGTCGCCATTTAGCTGGAAAGTCTTACAAGATCTGGCAACCCTGCACCCCACTCTTCGCTGCCATGTCACATGTTGTTTTTGTTGTATTTGAAGGAAAATATCAGTGAAGCTGTGCCAACGAAGCTTCACGTCATATTTATGTGACCAAAATGTTCATGTACTTCTTGAAAAGTGTGCTCCCGAATGTACTCAGCGAAACCCCGGAAGTAAGTGTGTCATCCGGGTGTATACTGCAATTAGAAACATTTTCACGTACTCTACGATTTTCTCACCCTATCTACTCACCAAGGCTACCCAACAGTGTGGAAGAGTGCTGATTCGGACACGGCCCAGGCGTTACCTGCCCATAAGGTCATGTTCAGGTAGCCAAACACCTGCACAGGTCATAAGGAGAAGCAGAGATCAGTCCACATGCTCGTGTTCTCAAACCCAGCCGCCATCAGCTAACCTGCCTGAGAACCCAAATCAAATGCACCTGTTTTTGAAGCCAGCTAACGCAAAGAAACCCTGGCTTTCTTCGTAGTATACCCCCCAGGTTATTCGCTACGGGACGGCTACGATCCAGAAGACACTATGATGTCATACATTGTCAAACGGGACTACCTGTTTCGGAACAATACAAAATCTGATTATATATGTAGGTTATTCTCTAACTGGTTATTGTCTCTATCGTTATCCTCAGGGGCATAATCCTCAGTAAGCTATTGGAAGAGCACCAGAGCCTGCAATCGTCGGTAAGCAAAACTGCTGCAGTGCTTTTGACCATCCCCAATGCATATATAAACATTTTAAATATACTGAAGCTGTCCATATTAGCATAAGAAATGTGTAATAATGTCAGTGAGTCCTCATGAACCCCATAATAGATGGAGCAATGAAGGTGTCAATCACTGAAGATTCTTTTGCTCACAGCAAATCATTATGATTGGCTGTTGATGGCATAGAAGCAGTTTTTGGTTATTTAAAATCTACCATTTAGCATCTGCGCTCAGACATTTCAGAAAGGCAAAAATCCAAATTAAAAAGCATATCCCCCAAAAAAGTCATTAACTGATATGAGGTTAATTTATATAAATCAGAATTGTTACTGTTGAAATCACATCATCCCCTCATTTGCATTTGATCCAGTGCTCAGCGGACGATGCTCATGTTTTGTTGTTGTGCTGTAGTTTAGTAAGAGATTAACTTTATAACCCTTTCCCTTCCTTTAGGCTGTGTTTGGGGGCGGGGTCTGGACCATGGGCGGCAAGGGAATTTCAGACTTTTTTAGCTCTGAGATTTTCATCGGCCCCGTGGTGGTGCTGGTCTTTTTAATTCTGGCCGGTTCAGTTTTCTACTGCATTCGCAGACGCAGGCGGGCCCAGAAGCGCTTAACGCAGTAAGTCTTCCACAATCACCTGTATGGCCACAATCACCTGTATGGCCACAATCACCTGTATGGCCACAATCACCTGTATGGCCATATGCATTTCCTTTCTGATGAACGGTGAAATGATCCAACGGAGCAGCAGCTCAGGGCATAGGTTAAGTGCCAAAGATCCAAAAAAAATCCAATATCCAAAAATCCGGGAAAGAGATTGGCAACAAAACTTTCCACTGTGTTCCAGCAGGTGGTGCTGTTTGCTGTTCTATGAAACTCAACAAAGCACACACATAACAAACAAACTCAACAAAGCACACACATAACAAACAAACTCAACAAAGCACACACATAACAAACAAACTCAACAAAGCACACACATAACAAACTCAACAAAGCACACACATAACAAACAAACTCAACAAAGCACACACATAACAAACAAACTCAACAAAGCACACACATACGCATGTTTTCCTTTTGAATGTCTGTCTACATTATGGTACCTTCAGGTCCCCTGGCCCGAGTGTCCTGACCTCTCTGCCTGTCCTTGACTCTTTTTAGGAGATTGTCTGAGATTGTGGTCGTCAGAGCTGAAGGCGAGAACCAAGATGGGCCGACCCAAGTGCACATTTAGGATCAAAACGGATCAAAACCACGCAACCAAGCTGGTGCGGATAATAACAACCTTCCCTGGCCCCACAAGCTCAGCAACTATGCTCCAGTGCCAGCGCCTATCAGATTCCAGACCAGACCTGGGGGGAACCTAGTACCAGCGCTGGCCCAGGCTCCTATGAATCTTACCACATGATCAGATCAGCCACTCTGGACACACCAGGGAATATTCCGGGCCAGGGCCACTTCTGTAGTGGGACAGAATGTGCCTCAGCACCCGACAACCTCCTTCGTCCTAAGTTTCCACCTGTTCTGTCCAATCGAGTTCAGCGAATCGACCCCTTCTGTCCCCCCAGGCTCAGCGAATCAGCACCTGCCATCCTCCAAATTTACGAGAATCAGCAATCCTTCAGAATTCCTGCCATCCTTCAGAATTCAGTGAATCGATAGCTGATATCCGCCTGAGTTCAGTGAATCAGCACCTGCCATCTTCCCGAGTTCAGCGAATCAGCACCTGCCATCTTCCCGAGTTCAGCGAATCAGCACCTGCCATCTTCCCGAGTTCAGCGAATCAGCACCTGCCATCTTCCCGAGTTCAGCAAATCAGCACCTGCCATTTTCCCGAGTTCAGCGAATCAGCATCTGCCATCCTCCTGAGTCCTGATAACCCAAACCCATGGCATCTTAGAATCTCTGCCCAAGATCAACAATCCTCCAAAGGGCAGAAGAATTTAGCCCACAGGCACCCAAGTTCAGGCCACTGTGCCTCTGAGCAACATCTGGTCCGACATATAAATGTACAAACCATGTGCAGACTCATGGCAGGGGTGAATAGAACACGTGAATGTGGTGTATGCATGTTTCAATGCAAATAAATCTGCACTTAAAAGTCGGTCTATCAGTTTGTTTTCTGTGTTTCACAAAAGCCGCCTTAAGCCCAGTACATAAACACGGATTAATGCGGACCCCAGGAAGACAAGCCGAATGCTATTGCGTCAGCAAATGGGCATCCTTATAATAAACAATAAACAATTCATCATGTATAGTTGCTTGACTTTAGACTTTACACTGTACCTCAGCCTGACGCCTTAATACATGCCCAGTGAGTGGGGATTGGTGACAGTCATTCCTCAGCCAAACTACGTGAACACGGTTCCTCCTCTTCATCATGGGCCCAACAATGGTAGCGTTGAGTATTTTAACAGGATTTAAACGTCCTCTCAACCTAAGCAGAATCATTATGGTAGAGGGACTCGGAGTCAATCGCTCCCGGTAGTCTCTCTGTGGTTCACACCGGGGGCCATTTTCACTGCTCATATATAATACTGCGCCTGTTCTCCAGACACCAAACGGGATCATGGGAGTGTCGCAAGATGAGCGAAAGCAACATTATAGCGAGAGGAGACAGATGCCCCCGGCAGAGGCCTGACATGGCTTGATTTAAACTAGAGCCGTAGGGGGAAGCACCCGCTGGCTTTCAGAAAAACGAATTCAACAACAATACGACTTTCTCGCCCTATCTACTCACCAAGGCTACTCAACAGTGTGGAAGAGTGCTGATTCGGACACATAAGGTCACGCAGGTAGCCAAACACCTGCACAGGTCATAAGGAGAAGCAGAGATCAGTCCACATGCTCTCTCAAACCCAGCCGCCATCAGCTAACTCGCCTGAGATCCCAAATCAAATGCACCTGTTTAATAGTCATGGAAGGATTCCCTCCTAAATATAATAAATTTATACAGCTGCACGCTTATTGATGCACTTCAGAATGGCCAATCATATTCACCAGCCGTTCTTACCGCTGCAACCTCCACCATCAATTCAGGCAGAGGTGGAAAATCCAGGGGTCAGAAAGTAAAAGTCCTGCCTTGTGTTTGTTCCATCCATTAACTCAGCCCCCCCCCCCAAACCCACGTCTATGGTTTATCTAGTTGCCTAAAGATGCCTACCTATCCGAAGGACTAGTAGGTTATCAAGCACAGGGTTTTCAGACCTAAAATTCAGAAACCTATATTTTCCTGGATTCTGTGAACGGTGAGGTGTTTCTTGGCATGTAAGTATTAACCTTCACTACCAAGTGAAGAGAATAGGCATACTCCAGAAAGAAGATTAGAATGGCGAAGTCATTTTTCTGACCAACTTCTCTGGAACATGCAACATGGTCAACATGGGTCTAAAAACACACTGGCTGCACATTACTTACATATAAATAATGGTATTTAAGATATCTTCATGTCTGACAAATGGCTTATCTATTTATAAATCGAAGCCGCTTTATGACTTAAAACAAAATGACATTTCTACTCCCAGTCAATCAGTTTTTTTATTTATTATTTAAACGGTCAGACATACCGTTCTAGCACACATGGGTTTTTTTCCCTTAAAAATATCACTATCAGATTAAATATAGTGGAGCAGGACAGACACATGTCGAAGTTTTTTTAAAAATAATTTCACAGCATCTAGAAAAGGGAATGCATTTTACCAAATGGATAAAGTGATAATTTTGACAATCTGACAATTTCCCACAATAATATTATCCTTTTTCTAAATTAATTTGGGAACCAAAAAAACAGGTACATATAATCAAAAGCATTATCAATCAACTGACATCATTCAAACAATATTGTACACATAAAAGCAGACTGCGCAATACCCGCCATACTAACTTAAATTTAGCGGTAGCATGATTTTATATCAGTATAAAATGAGATTTGACAAAAAAAAAAATGTTTCTTGCTGACCTGCCAGTTCACCTTTGGGAGAGAAATTAGGCCACATAACCAAAAATACTCATTGATGCCTTCCTAGTTTATGACCCACATCATAAAAACAATGGCGTCTAAAGTTGTAACCAATGTTAATTAACAGAACTGTAAAATAAAACGCCAGTAAAATGAATCGTTTTTTTCTCAGTAAAAAAAAAAAAAAAAAAAAAAACCGGCATACTCTAAAGTGGCCATTTTTTCCAAATGAAACTTCATAAACAAATTTGTACAAAAAGCAGCTGACATGTCATTCATGTTTCCATGAATAGGGCCGATCGACTCCTCTGAAGTCCTGAAGACTTTGTACAGCTTGAAGACTCCAGAGCATTGGCTGTATCATTATCAGGATTTGGCATTTGGAAGGGGAAAAAGGTCCACTTTTTAAAATGGAAGGCAAACAGTTTGCAGAAAAATAAAATAAATGTGCCCCCCAATAAACATTTCATTTGCATAAAGGAATATGAATATCTTCAGTAAGTGATTTAGCTTCACACACAACTCTCACATTCACAAGTATTTTTAGTTTCTCGAGCCGAATAATTTTCGATTGTGACTAAACAAGCCAAAAGGGAAACTGATTGGCCTACTATACGAGTGAGGAGCTCGCTTACAGTTACAACAGTACCTTTATTTCACCACTAGGTGGCAAAAAGGCACAAATAAGGGAACCCACCAATCTAGTTGCAGCCTGTGAAGGGTGCCTGTTCATGCTCTGGTTTAAATAAATGTACACGTCTGCCACCCCACCCGCCCTAAAATGTGTGTGGTGTTTATGTACAATAGTATAAGTCATTGATTAACACCTCGAGATTTGTCCCATCAACAAACACACAACAAAGCACATTATACTCTGGAATCTGAAACATAGAACAGCTCTGTACACAAAACTCAGTGCATTTGTACCCTTGTGAACCCTTTCTCTATACGTGTGCTCGGCCTGGGTCAGGGGTTTCAATCTCCACTCCTCTGGAGATTAGTGCTTTAGGAGAGGAGGGGAAGGGAAGGGAGGGGAGTGGGGAGGATTCCAGGGTTTTGGGGGTACAGGGTTTTGGGCGGGGCGCAGGTCAGTGGAAAAGTTCCTCCAGCTCACACTTCTTCAGGCTGGCATTGTCTCTGACCTCATCAAAGGAGTACATCTTCACTACATCTCCATTCTGAAACACTGTGTGCAACAGATCCTGCAGGGGGAGAGAGAGAGAGAGAGAGGGGGGGGGGGGGGGGGGGGAGGGAGAGAGAAAGGTGAGAGAGAGACATTATCCAAACAACCAAGGCTTCACTCCTGTGCCAGAATGAAAAGGACTGGAAACCGCACAAGAGCGATCGCTGCACGGGTTCAGTGCTGAGAAAGTGCTTTATGTGTTTTATATTTTCTCTGTTTACCTAATTATTGGCTGTATTCCACTTAGTTCCCCCATAACGCAAGCAGGTAGAGAATTTCTGTGAAAGATTTCCTGTCCATACAGCACACCCATATATCTTTTGCCTGGCATCCAGCTCCACAGTGGTTAGCTATTCACTGAAGCCACTCTGGTAAAATACATTATTCAAGGTCCTTATCCCTCAGACACTGGGGTTATAGCCAAGGCTTGAACCTGCAACCATAAACCCCTGTCTGAACTTGTGGCGAGCACCATTATTAACCGAGCCAATCAGGAGCTCTGTTGGCAGAAGGTTAAAGGTGAGTAGCCTCTACACCAGGGGTGGACAACCCTGGGCCTGGAACGCCAAAGATATTTCAGGTTTTTGTCTTTGCTGTTGATCGCAAAATTCAATCAATTATTAAGAACCTGAGCCTGAAAACGAGAGCTTGGTTTTTTGGAGTAAAAACCAAAAACATGGCAGGTACTCCATGGCCAGGACTGGCTAGCTGTGTTTGCCGTTACGCAGCAGGGGGAATACTGCGGTAAGAACAGGAGAGAGATGGGCCTATAGCGTGACTGTAGTGAGAGAAGAGAATGGAGGAACAGGGGCCGAAGCGTGGGGTGGGGTGGGGCGCGGCGCGGCGGGGACACCTACCACACCGTACTCTTCCTCGTCCCCCTTTCCCTCCTCCAGGGTCACAAACTCTCCGCTCGGCGTTCTGTGCAGCGAGAGACGACCTTTCTTCGACCTTTTGTTAGGGTCTGCCACCGGGTCTTTGAAGACGTTTACCTGTGGGGAAAAAGAAAAAAAAAACATGTCTCTCAATTTGTGAAACTTTGTGAACCTGAACCAATGTGGGACACTGTTAGATACGCCCCTTCACTCCTATAGGTTAATCACTGTCTCTGTGTATTGTAGTCCAAGCTTGTGCACTGTCACTCACCCCCAGGCCATTGGTCACCACGTAGCTGCACTTGAAGGAGCAGTTGAGGAGGTCCCGGGTAAGCTTCTGCAGTAAGGCTCCGCCCGACCCGAACGCAATGTTCTCGATGCTCCACCTGTGCTGCTTCATCCCCTCCACAATCTGCACAGGCCGCACGACAGAGAACAGCTCAGCTCGCTGCCTTTCAAACAAGCACCCATTCTGTAGAACCGCGTTTCCCAGAGTGCCCCTGTTTACACTGGTCAGCATTGCAACTGTCCCAGATTCCTCACAATTGTGCTTTTCATGGATGACATCACAGGCAGCTATCTGCCAAGTCCCTGTTAAGTCAATAAGGTGGATGTGTCCTTTGAGCTATTATAATAGTTTTCCTTTATTCACATACATGCCCCTTAACCTAATTTAAGCCAGTTGTCTCTGATGAGGCAACATTAGTTCCGGAACAGTCCAACACCCTCAAACAATTCGTTCAATCAGCAAATGGATATTTATTACTGTTGCTAAATTAAGATCATTGAATTGAAATTGTGTAAAACTATTCTATTGGCAGAAATTAACCTACTAATATGCCCTCATAAAGCAGACAACTGTTTGAGAAATCCAGATCAGTATTCAATTTGCAGCTTAATCATGTGCAGCTTGAATGAACACACAATGGTTCTCTAGAACTCGGATAAGAACAGGACGGGATTGGTCAGGTGACATGAGTGGGCGGAGCTTTGGGCACCTCCTGCAGGGTGTTGATGTCCACACCGTCGCCCTGGATGACCCGAATGTAGGGGGGCAGAACCTTGTACCCCTTGCTGTTCTCCGTTGGGTGGAACTTCCTCCCCAGAATATCCAGGACCTGAGAGAGGAAGACAACAGTGAGCCAGGGAGGGAGTGACGTGGTCAGAGCTACTGTTCAGTTCAGTGTTTCTTCCTTTCTACCTTCAGTACTATACCCAGGCCCTGAGTGGGGCCTACCTTCAGTACTATACCCAGGCCCTGAGTGGGGCCTACCTTCAGTACTATACCCAGGGCCTGAGTGGGGCCTACCTTCAGTACTATACCCAGGGCCTGAGTGGGGCCTACCTTCAGTACTATACCCAGGCCCTGAGTGGGGCTACCTTCAGTACTATACCCAGGCCCTCAGTGGGGCCTACCTTCAGTACAATACCCAGGCCCTGAATCAGCCCTACCTTCAGTACTATACCCAGGCCCTGAATCAGCCCTACCTTCAGTACTATACCCAGGCCCTGAATCAGCCCTACCTTCAGTACTATACCCAGGCCCTGAATCAGCCCTACCTTCAGTACTATACCCAGGCCCTGAGTGGGGCCTACTTTCAGTACTACACCCAGGCCCTGAATGAGGCCTACCTTTAGGACTGTGTCCAGGGGGTTTCCTGAGTCAGGCCGGACCACCAGAGGGGCCTTTGCACTGCGAGACTCAATGAGGCTCCTCAGGTCCTCACCCCAGATCTTCTCACAGGCGTTGTAGATGTCGTAGCTGTCGCTGACGATGGAGACGGGAACGGAGGGGAACTGCTTCATGATGTGCTCAAAGGCGTCCTTCTCATGGTCCTTCCCCCAGGCAGTGATGGTACTGGTGGGAAACACAACCAGCATTTACAGTCTGAATGGGGATAAAACCCTCGTGTTAATTAAGATTCTTTATTTTCCCAGTGCAGCTACTGCAAAACGAGGGCCGCAATACAACACTACAGAGGGCACTAGAAGCTGTACATGTACTGAACAGACAATGGTTAAAGGTCACCCAGCTGTACAGATTAAACATGCAGCCATTTGAGAAATGATGGTTAACCTGTACTGGGAGGTCCACAGATGCTATGTGCACCATGTCTGCCCACAAATCACAAACATAATGGTAGGAGGTGTGCATGTGGTAAACTGTGCCGCCTGCGTTTCTCTGCATTACCTGTGCTCTGCAGCTGGCACAGAGAATCCGGGCACAGGGTCCTTGGTGCCGTAGTACTTCTTTATGACGCAGATCCCGGCCACCGTGTCTGTGCCTTTGAAGTTCACCAGGTGTGCAGAGGCCCCGATACCTGCGGTCTGAAACGCCACAGAACACATAGCAGCATTTTCTGAATGACTGACTATAAGAACAGAGTACATTGCAATAAAATCTGTTTGGGTGGGAGTGTTATGACGGACGGGTAGGGGGCGGTACCTCCTGTGAGGACACGCCTCTGTAGCCGAAGTCATGCAGTTTGTATTCCAGCCCCTCCAGGCTCCCAGACGTCTCCAACAGGTACTTGGCCAGAATCTTCTTCTGCTCCCGTGAGTTGGTCGCCACGGTGATAGGGTACCAGGTCTGCACCAAAATGGTCTACGGGGGGGGGGGGGGGGGGGGGGGGCATGTGAGTGATATAGAGGATTCTGGGATACCCTGTGACCCCACCTGTCCTACCAGCCCATTTCTCCTGCATTAGGATTGGTTTCCAAGGTTACAGCACAGCCTATCAGGGCAGCATTTTCCAACCCTTCGGTTACGGACAAGCCGTAAAATCTGCGGTCCTGCCGCAGCACACGATGACCTTAAAAGACTCTCTTTGTTAAGACCCAGGGAACGTGCCAAGGCCTCATTTTCAAGTTCCAACTTGATTCTCCCTAACAATACTCCAGATAATGCACGCTGAGCGATACGGCTGCTCATTGTGCTGCCCCGTTTCCTTTAAAGAGGGCGTGTTCAGGGTCATTCAAGGGGAAGCCATGCTCAGGCACCGTTTATCCTCCCATAAAGTCATGTACCATTCAAACATTTGGGCACATTTACACAAGCAGTTCTGGGAGAAACTGTACTATCGCACACCAGCTCCGATTTGCAATACCAGCAGAGTGAGGTTACACTAACCATGTTGTTCATGTACAAATCAAAACAAATCCCGACTTCTCCTTTACGTCTCTACAGTTCCTAAGTTGCAGTGACCTTCAGGGGCAGAATACCAATCCTCAGCTGTGATTGGCTTATGACAGTCCTGCTGCTGTTCCTGATTGGTGATGAATGTGTGCATGCGGTGGGCGGGGAGTCACGTGCTCCAAGTACCACTGCCATGGCAACATGCCATTTATTACATCATGTTCCAACCACTTGGAAAACACTCTTATCCAGAGTGGCTTACTGAAGTAATTGTCATGTGATCTGTGCAGACTTCTGATTCTGGCTGTCTGTGCTGTTTTCACCACATACCATCACGAGCAGCGAGCAGAATGCACTCTACAGATAAGCACAGTTCCCCCATTAGACCCCTGCACCAATAAAACACTCGATCCACTGTTCTCATTAAACTTTCCTCTGAATCCAGTGCCACTGCTAGTGCTGTTCACTCATTTTCTTTCAAAGAGAGAACATATTAATGGAGGAGAATGTGAGGATGGCCCGCACCGTACACCTCCCGTCCAGGGCTGGGGAGGACAGACAGGGTGTAAATTTAGCAGCAGTGAAGGACGCTGGTGTGAGACAACCCTCCTGGGATGCACACAAGGTCAGGAAAAGACTCACAGACTCACAAACTCACAGACAGACAGCAGACTCCCACACAGGAAGCAGACAGACTCCCACACAGGAAGCTGCTTTTTACAGGAGAACATTCCTCCTCTTTCCTCTTTCCTTGGATCACCTCTCTGTCAGCAACATTTTAGGTGATTAAAGCACCGCCCTCAACATCTCCCTGAGTTTCATCTTTGAGAGTTTTATTTATGTGCAGCTGGACTTACTTTATGAATATGGTTATGCAAGACTGACCAGTTACGACCTAGAATATGTCACAAGCTAGACTGCAAGCTATGACCACGTCACAAACTAGACTGCAACCTATGACCATGTCACAAACTAGACTGAAACTTATGACCATGTCATGACCTAGACTGCAACCTATGACCATGACACAAACTAGACTGCAACATATGACCATGTCACAACCTAAACTGCAACTTATGACCATGTCATGACCTAGACTGCAACTTATGACCATGTCATGACCTAGACTGCAATTTATGACCATGTCATGACCTAGACTGCAACTTATGACCATGTCATGAACTAGACTGCAACTTATGACTATGTCATGACCTAGGTTGTAACTTATGACCATGTCATGACCTAGACTGCAACTTATGACCATGTCATGACCTAGACTGCAACGTATGACCATGTCATGAGCTAGACTGCAACTTATGACCATGTCATGAGCTAGACTGCAACTTATGACCATGTCATGAGCTAGACTGCAACTTATGACCATGTCATGATCTAGACTGCCAAACCATCCTGAGACTGAGGGCCTACAGAGCCCTGGTGAGAGGGGGTGATGGGGCGGGGCTCTCACTCACCTCCACCCAGTTGGTGAGCCAGTAGCATTCTGGGTCGGTGCTCTCCACGGTGAAGAGAACGTTCCCACGCGGGATCACGCTGCCCTCTGGTACTGCCTTGATCTCGATAGGGAGCCGCCCCCCGTGCCTCTGTCACCCCAGAGGACATAAGAGTTAGCAGTTAGCATTGGCTATTCATAGGAGTTAGCACTGACAATTCAGTTAGCATTGGCTATTCATAAGAGTTAGCACTGGCAATTCAGTTAGCATTGGCTATTCAT
The DNA here is from genome assembly GCA_029718625.1 of Synaphobranchus kaupii. NCBI lineage: Eukaryota > Metazoa > Chordata > Actinopteri > Anguilliformes > Synaphobranchidae > Synaphobranchus > Synaphobranchus kaupii. Next base: position 4,924,480 of record CM056377.1, on the reverse strand, counting down.
AAGAGTTAGCACTGGCAATTCAGTTAGCATTGGCTATTCATAGGAGTTAGCACTGACAATTCAGTTAGCATTGGCTATTCATAGGAGTTAGCACTGACAATTCAGTTAGCATTGGCTATTCATAAGAGTTAGCACTGGCAATTCAGTTAGCATTGGCTATTCATAAGATTTAGCATTGTAATCTAAATCTGGCTGAAAAACTCTGGATAGAAATCCACTGGTAGGACTGGAGATGCACAGAATAAGCACACATTACAAACCTTCCACAAATACTCACACAAATCAAACAAACACTGCACGGGCTCAAGTTCAAATGCAAGCCTTCCATGTTCAAGTCTTGTGATCACCAACTAATAATTACGTCTGCGCCTTAACGGTACTCAGATCATAATCTTCGATGTGACCAATAACAAATTCTATATCAATAAGGTGTTAAACCTGCTTTCCAATTAGCATGGACCATACACACTTGAACTAAAATATAAAATAAAGGGGTTGGTGTATGTGTTCCCTGTTTGATAGTCTATTCAGTTAACGGTTTGACAAACTCATCATCGCCCGCCTCTGGGGAGAGCTGGAACGGCGCCCCCTGCTGGCCGCTCCTCCATACCTCCAAGATGTAATTCCAGCCCTTCTCGTTAAAGACGTCATCCTGGAAGTGCTCCCGGTACACCTCCTTCGCCTCCTGAATCTTCTCGGGGTTGACCACCTTCCCTGGAGGTACAGAGGCAAGGGATCCTTATTATTCTATTATCATTACAGTCGCTGTGGCTCGACTAGGCCTCCATCACAGGATGCTTTAAAGCAGGGCCTCCCAACAGTAACGCAGAGCACGAGGCCTTCAAGCGGAGAAGCGCAGCGGAAACGGAAACGCGCAGGAAACGCCTCAGAGCGTCATTACCCCACACCGCATGACTAACCTCACACACACAATGACCTGTAAGCTACACTATCAGGTTTCACGATGGATGGCAGAGATCATCTATCATCTGGCTCTATGAAAAGCACAGGTGTGTCTCAGGAAACAAAAGGTTTATTTCCTGTTCATGGGCTTACTGTCTCATAGGGCTGTGCCACCGACCTGTCAGAAAACAGCCCAGGGAAAAGCAGGTTGGGTAAGAACACGTTTCATGGTCTGATGGCAAGAACAGGCCCGGTGTGGATCTTCATTCTGCTCATTCCTGAACACCCCCAGGTGCTCAGTCTCTGTGCATGCCATGGCAAGCTGCCGCACCAACAGACAACTCTCTGCGTACTGATAACCTGCACATGACATTCACCAACGACCACCTGTTCTGCCAGAATCATCTGCAGCCAATAAAATGGCCACTCAGTCTCCTTTGGACGAGTTTGAAGACAGCCTTTCATGTACCAAGTCTAATAACTTGAACATTGCCTTAAGTTACCCTTCTCCGTTAATGTGGTGTCCATAATCAGACACATTACGAGTGAGTGTGTGTGTGTGTGTGTGTGTGTGTGTGTGTGTGTGTGTGGCGCTTGTATTTATAGACCCAAAGACTGGAAGCCAATGTGGGTTGTTATTGTGGTTGTGGTTGTGTTTGTTGTAAGAGCGGCTCTCTCTCTGCCCCGGTCCCAGTTTCAGCTCTGATCTCACTGCAGTGTCATTCCTGGGCCCATCACACCACCACACTCACCACTGGAAAGGTCTCAACAGCGTGACCACATCACACAGCACTGAAGCTGCTCAAACACAGCAGCGCAGGGCGAGTTAGCCGGAGTTAGGCACAGTGCAGGCTGGTGAGCTGAAAACGGACTGGGCGGAACACCTCCCTTTAAACTGATCACCGTCTCAACCTGTTTTCATTCATTTCCCTTCATTTACAAGTGTGCCAACCATACGAATAATCTATGGGCAGGTAAACACACAGCTTCGTTCTTCACAGCATGTTTGGGAAACTAAACAATAAATTTAAGTACATAAAACGATAAAGATAAACCACAACCTGAAATAAAGGGTCGGCCTTTAAAAAAAAGCCCTGCCCTTCAAGATCTTTTAAATGACAAAATTTGCATTGCAGACCTTTGCCATGAATATTCTGAGTGTGAGTGCGGAGAATGAAGAGCACATGTATCCACAATTCTAAATAACGTTGATAAAATTAGCACAAATTTGCGACGCACACAAAAATTATTTTACTAGCTGCCGAATAGCCTAATTGAGGAAAACTGGCTGTATCTGATGGTATAGATTATTTTGGGAATTAATTGCTGTACTCTTAATCAAGGAAAATGATGAAAACAGGTTGAGACCAATAATCTGGGGAAATGTTGCGCCCTGTCTATTTTCAGCTCAGCACTGTTTAGCTGGCAGCAACAATGAACCCAATGATATGGGATTATCAGGGATATCGAAGATATGTACAAAACATGTTGCCAAGAAATGTAGAAAAGTCCCACTGCAGTCAGGACAGAAACCACCCCCATCTTCTGACACAGACTGAAGACTCACCTCTTCAGACTTTACCCCTGATCCCCTTTCTCTCTCTCTTTGGATTTCCTTGGGATAATATTATAGGTATACAGTTGAAGTCGAAAGTTTACATACACCTCAGCCAAATCTATTTAAACTCAGTTTTTCACAATTCTTGACATTTAATCCTAGTAAACATTCCCTGTTTTAGGTCAGTTAGGATGACAACTTTATTTTAAGAATGTGAAATGTCAGAATAATAGTAGAGAGAATGATTTATTTCAGCTTTTATTTCTTTCATCATATTCCCAGTGGGTCAGAAGTTTACATACACTCTTAGTATTTGGTAGCATTGCCTTTAAATTGTTTAACTTGGGTCAAACGTTTCAGGCAGCCTTCCACAAGTTGCTGGAATTTTGGCCCATTCCTCCTGACAGAACTGGTGTAACTGAGTCAGGTTTGTAGGCCTCCTTGCTCGCACATGCTTTTTCAGTTCTGCCCACAAATTTCCGATTGGATTGAGGTCAGGACTTTGTGATGGCCACTCCAATACCTTGACTTTAAGCCATTCTGCCACAATTTTGGAAGTATGCTTTGGGTCATTGTCCATTTGGAAGAGCCATTTGCAACCAAGCTTTAACTTCCTGGCTGATGTCTTGAGATGTTGCTTCAATATATCCACATAATTTTCCTTCCTCATGATGCCATCTATTTTATGAAGTGCACCAGTCCCTCCTGCAGCAAAGCACCCCCACAACATGATGCTGCCACCCCCGTGCTTCACGGTTGGGATGGTGTTCTTCAGCTTGCAAGCCTCACCCTTTTTCCTCCAAACATAACGATGGTCGTTATGGCCAAACAGTTACATTTTTGTTTAATCAGACCAGAGGACAGACCTTTGTCCCCATGTGCAGTTGCAAACTGTAGTCTGGCTTTTTTATGGCAGTTTTGGAGTAGTGGCTTCTTCCTTGCTGAGCAGCCTTTCAGGTTATGTCGATATAGGACTTGTTTTACTGTGGATATAAATACTTTTGTACCTGTTTCCTCCAGCATCTTCACAAGGTCTTTTGCTGTTGTTCTGGGATTGATTTGCACTTTTCACACCAAAGCACGTTCATCTCTAGGAGACAGAATGCGTCTCCTTCCTGAGCGGTATGACGGCTGCGTGGTCCCATGGTGGTTATACTTGCGTACAGACATGTGGAGGTCCACAATTTTCTTTCTGAGGTCTTGGCTGATTTATTTTGATTTTCCCATGATGTCAAGCAAAGAGGCACTGAGTTTGAAGGTAGGCCTTCAAATACATCCACAGGTACACCTCCAATTGACTCAAATAATGTCAATTAGCCTATCTGAAGTTTCTAAAGCCATGACATAATTTTCCAAGCTGTTTAAAGGCACAGTCAACTTAGTGTATGTAACCTTCTGACCCACTGGAATTGTGATATAGTGAATTAAAAGTGAAATAATCTGTCTGTAAACAATTGTTGGAAAAAATAACTTGTGTCATGCACAAAGTAGATGTCCTAACTGACTTGCCAACACTATAGTTTGCTAACATGAAATCTGCGGAGTGGTTAAAAATGAGTTTTAATGACTTCAACCTAAGTGTATGTAAACTTCTGACTTCAACTGCAGCTGTGTAAAGATGGGTTCTGTTTGGGGATACTTTCTTTTGTTACAATACAAATTGTTGTTTGCCAGGTTAACATTACACTTATAGATTATTAACGGGTCTATTGTGCCTTCTTGGTCACATCGCACTTTTATGTTCCTGAGAGCCAACAACGATGTTCGTCGCTCAGGATAAGCGACTGTAGAGTGACTGTCGTGTCTTGGCTTGGCTTGGCTAGATCCCAGAATCCTCTGTTGATGCTCTCAGATGTTCAGCTCTCAGGCCATGTGCCTGGCTGCTGTATACCTTTCCATCTGCTGTCTAATGATTTTAGTTTTTAGTTTATTTGTTTTTACCATTTTATTGTTTTACTGCTTTATCATTTTATTGTTTTACTGGTTTATTGTTGATTTTACCGTTTTACCATTTTATGAGGTTTTATTTATTTTATCAGTCCACTTCTCTACTCCCGGGCGCAATTAGCCCTCGCTGGCTGGAGATCGCAAACACAAGCCCTGGACTCAACACTGCCACCCCGCCACACTGCACAGCCTGGCCGGCGCCCCCAGTCTGTCTGAAACAGCCTGCCTGACAGCAACATGGGAAAAGTGAAAGACGTAAATAATGTCTCCACTCACCTCTCAGGCAGGCTGAGCCAAAACTGCAGAGGGAAGAATCTCCGTCCTTTATCAGATTAAGGAAGATGAGCGAGCTTTGCATATCCGGCATGTGACCAATACTGCATTTTACCATCTGAGAAACATTGCTAGTCAGTCAGACCTGTTCTCGCTGAATGTGACACAGAGAAACTAATGCACACTTTTATTACGAGCAGGCTTGACTATTGCAACACACTTCTCTTCTCTGGGCTTCCCAAAGAGGCATTAAGACCATTATGAAACAGAAAGCTGCTGTTACTGTTACTCCTGTTTTAACAGTCCCTACCACTGGTTACCCATTCATTTTAGAAGTGATTTTAAGATCTTTTTATTTGTTTTAAATCTGTCCATGGACTTGCGCTGGAATAGTTTACAGACATGCTTCCTAAATATGTTCCTAGCAGAGCCCTCATATCCTCTGTCTCCCTTCTTTTACTAATTCCTAAATCCAGGACTAAACCCCATGGTGAGGCTGCTTTCAGCTCTTATGGCCCCCGCCTCTGGAACGGTCTCCCACGCACTCTAAAGGCCGCTGAAAAGGGAGAAAGTTTTAAACGTCAACTCAAGACACACCTTTTTAGCGTCGCTTTTACATAAGAACATTCATTCATAGACATATGTCCATATCTCTTGTCTTTCATTTCATTTTATTCTCTATTTTATTTACATATGACTTGCTTTTTATCCATTTATTTATTTATCTGCTTTATTTGTCTGTCATTATTTAATCACATTGTTTTTATTGATTTTATTGTCTTATTTTGTTCTTTCTCCTTTTCCAGTGTACAACACATTGCATTGCATTGAGTTGTACGAAATGAGCTATAAAAATAAAGATTGGTCTGAATAATAGAAGTCAAATTGGATAGAGTAGGTGAGTGACTTCCTCGGATGCCACCGTTTGTATTGTTTATTTCAGTACAGTAAAAAAGATTGACCCCTGACCCCTGACTCTAAGTCACATGACATCTATGGATGTCGTAATGAAACATAAGAATCCCAATTGTACAGAAAGTAGCGCAATTTCACAATTTGTGTCACCAAACTGTTGAACAGCAATCACTGTGAGATGTTTTGCTCGAGCACTATTTGACTTGTGCGTTAATAAAAGAAGAGACGTTTGAGAAGGAACAGCACTTTGTGAACAGAGTTCATACCTTTCAGGTATTTGTGAAGAATGTACTGCAATCCGTAGAAGACCGTTTTGTCATATTTGACTTTCCTGTTTTTGGTGGTGTCCGTCTTCGTCTCGCGACACTCAAAGTAAGAGTAGACTTTACTGGTGTTGGGCGGGTACTGCTTGTAATGTGTGACCTACAGGAGACACAAAAAAAAAACTTTTCAATTACGCACCAGTATCCATACACAGTTATATCACTACGAGCACACTGTACAGTACATCTTCTCTACATGCACAATGGTTGGATTTCATGGTTTCATTTTAGTCTGAAGGACAGGTGCTGTTTTGCAGAGACCAAAACCACAGTCAGACACCGTTTAGGAGGAAGCACAGGAAGGCGGAGTCTGAGCAGAAGTGTGCCTGCAGTCTGATTGGAGGAGAGACAGACTGACAGACCTGTGTCGCTCCCTCAGCTGGTTCAGTGGCTGTGTGAAGTATCTGCGCAGACAGTCTGCAGAGGACTGGCCCTCAGTCTCACACTGCCTCATCTGCAGGACACACTGCTGTGTGTAATATGCAGGATACACTGTATGTGTAATCTGCAGGACACACTGCTATGTGTAATCTGTAGGACACACTGCTATGTGTAATCTGCAAGACACACTGCTATGTGTAATCTGTAGGACACACTGCTATGTGTAATCTGCAAGACACACTGCTATGTGTCATCTGCAAGACACACTGCTATGTGTAATCTGCAGGACACACTGTATGTGTAATCTGCAGGACACACTGCTATGTGTAATCTGTAGGACACACTGCTGTGTGTAATCTGCAGGACACACTGTATGTGTAATCTGCAGGACACACTGCTATGTGTAATCTGTAGGACACACTGCTGTGTGTAATATGCAGGACACACTGCTGTGTGTAATATGCAGGACACACTATATGTGTAATCTGCAGGACACACGGCTATGTGTAATCTGTAGGACACACTGCTGTGTGTAATCTGCAGGACACACTGCTATGTGTAATCTGCAGGACACACTGCGATATGTAATATGCAGGACACACTATATGTGTAATCTGCAGGACACACTGCTGTGTGTAATCTGCAGGACACACTGTATGTGTAATATGCAGGACACACTGCTGTGTGTAATATGCAGGACACACTGCTATGTGTAATCTGCGGGACACACTGCTGTGTGTAATCTGCAGGACACACTGCTATGTGTAATATGCAGGACACACTATATGTGTAATCTGCAGGACACACTGCTGTGTGTAATCTGCAGGACACACTGTATGTGTAATATGCAGGACACACTGCTGTGTGTAATATGCAGGACACAATGCTATGTGTAATCTGCAGGACACACTGCTGTGTGTAATCTGCAGGACACACTGCTATGTGTAATATGCAGGACACACTATATGTGTAATCTGCAGGACACACTGCTGTGTGTAATCTGCAGGACACACTGTATGTGTAATATGCAGGACACACTGCTGTGTGTAATATGCAGGACACACTGCTATGTGTAATCTGCAGGACACACTGCTGTGTGTAATCTGCAGGACACACTGCTATGTGTAATCTGCAGGACACACTGCTATGTGTAATCTGTAGGACACACTACTGTGTGTAATCTGCAGGACACACTGCTATGTGTAATATGCAGGACACACTGCTGTGTGTAATATGCAGGACACACTATATGTGTAATCTGCAGGACACACTGCTATGTGTAATCTGTAGGACACACTGCTGTGTGTAATCTGCAGGACACACTGCTATGTGTAATCTGCAGGACACACTGCTATATGTAATATGCAGGACACACTATATGTGTAGTCTGCAGGACACACTGCCGTGTGTCATCTGCAGGACACACCGTATGTGTAATATGCAGGACACACTGCTGTGTGTAATCTACAGGACACACTGTATGT
>CM056377.1:4891696-4911696 GCA_029718625.1 Synaphobranchus kaupii | reverse complement strand
CCAGGCTGTCGATCTGGATTAGTCAATCTCGTTAATTGACGTTCAAATTGAAATTAGGATTTCTGATTATCCAGGAGGCGGTTATGTGGGAGTCTGCTGTACTTATCAAGTTATTTGCCTTATCCTAATTTCTCCAGTTATACCCTGACATCTGCCTACATATAATTACATATTTGAGTTACGGCAATTGTGAGGTTTACTTGATCGATCTGGCAGAAGTACTGCAATAAAACTACAGTCACAATTAAGCTTGATTTGTTCCAGCACTGCGGAAGGAAACTGAGTCATACTTGCATTTTCATTTCACGCAGTAACTTTCAGTTTCCTGGAAACCGGACAGCGCGTTTCGACACCACTTCGGGTGGTTAGGATGTGTATCAACAGCTACAATATAACATCGGATCGCACGGATCGATAACTACAATAGACCCATCACGTCAAACAGTGTTAAATCAAACTGAAGAATAGACTATTCCTGGACAGTAACGTCGGTCGCGTAAACTCTATAGCTTCTGTAGACAGTCATTTATATCAACGTACTGGTGGTACCGATCAGATAATATGACCTGAGTGAATTGTGCCGGTGCTGGTTGGCCAGAAACATGTTATCCTTGCACTAGTTCGGCCTACCGAACAACACACACAGAATAACGTGATGGCCTTGGACTGCTTGGAACCACCTTGGCGTTTTCCAGTGGTCTCCAAAGAACAGACGGCATTGAGAGATAGGCTAGGACAATTCCGTTTGTAAAGCGACATCGAGCACTCACCTTGTAAGAATCGGTTGCTAACAATATATTGAAGTCGGTGTCTCTGTGCTCCATCTTTCTTTCACTTCAGTCGCGTCTGTCAGTATTGTGACTGCGCGCTTCTGCCGGGGTCTTACAACCAAGCCCGTTGCTGTGGAGGACAAGGGGCGTGTCTAAAAGCTCCCTTCTAATCTAAGCAGAGGGCGGGGAATGATGAACCATTGGCGGCACATACAGTTCTGTGGGCGGCACAAATTAAACTGAGCGATGATAGGACAAAAGACGTGTTTTGCGTCACTATTTGGTGGTGTTACGCGTGCGCAACTGCATGTCTGAACTGTGCTAATAGCGCTTTTGTGTAGGTTTTAACCAACCGGTTTTAACCTATGGTTGTAACACCAAACGCAATTCATACTGTACAGTTTCTACGTCATTGTAAAAACTGCATGAATTTGGGAATACCTAAACACACGTGCCACAAGAACAGTGAACTAGAGGGAAGATTTCCACAATTAGCAAATAATTGTAATTATTAATAAAAAATAAATAAAACGATCTGGTCGTTTGTATGTATGTATGTATATGTGGATTCCAAACTCTGTCCTGTTTGTGCACTTTGACCTGACAGAAACTGCGCCAAACTGGATCTATCCGGCAGTGACACGCTCCAGTGCACGTGACTTTCACCGCGAACACGAAAGTGAAAGCTATGCTTTGGTGTCAGGATGTATTGTGACTAAAATGTTTTAAAATGTGATATATAAATACTTTTTTAAAATTATGATTTAAGTTGTATTTTTAGCCATGTTAAAACTTCATTGTAAATATGTCTTTTAATCCTGATTTATCAGAGTATTAGCTTTAGGAATTCCATCTCAACTCTTTGCTGTAGCCCCCCTAAATATTTTTTAAGCCACTAGTTTTAATCATTACATTTTTTTCAGATTGATTTCACAAAATGTGCCATTGACACTCCAGAATCATAACGCACACGGAAAAGTCTGGCGCTAGGACCTTGAGGAGGCTTAATCTAGTGCAGCCATTGGTTAGAGTGCAGTGTGGTAGAGCCGCATGACCGCTCAATTCAAATGGCCGCTACAGACTGAGTGGGTTGTATTATGAACGTTCCAATGCTGCTGTAATAAATCACTAGTCTAGTAGCCTACTTGAGCTCAATAAGTTCGGTAACAACATAAACCACTTAACAGAATTTAAAATGAACAGTTAACGTTAGCTACAAAAGCTTTTGCTCCATAGGTCTGTTCTCAAGTGCTACTGCTAGGCTGGATCCATACCATGTCGAAAAAAATAAGTAAGTTCAAACTACTTATGAATTGTAGCCTACATTTTCCACTATGTTGAGCAGCCAGAGTCTACGATGTGTAAAAAAAATCTTGACTATAACGTTGTTTGTATTAAGTAAAGTCATGTATTATGGGTATACCTGAGTTGAAAATATGACTGTTAATCCCTTAGTTTGGTAGAAAAAGGCAGGAGTGTCTTCATTATTTATAGCCTATGGGAACCATATTAATGTTAGTTGCTGAAACTCCTGGCTCCTATCGCCTTTCAGTTCCTATAGCCTATAGCTTAACAGTTACTGGTTCACATTTTAGGTTTATATGAGATGGCTACAGTTGTTCAACTAAAATGCCTAAACGGAATTTGTGAAGCTTGCCTGTTACTAATAGCCTATAGCTGCTAAATACATTTTAAAACGGAACTCACTTTCTGCATCTGCAACGTGAAGTAGCTAGCCTCTCTGGTTTTATGTCCTCGGTTAGCTATTGCGATAGCCTGGATAGGACATATAATAGTTTACAGTTAGATAGCTACGTAGGTAACTTATTTGACTCATAAAGTTAGGATGCTTTGATAAAGCTACAAGAGTTCAGAGTTCTAATGATAGGGAGAAGTTTACGGGAAAGTATAATTTTGAGGGAATCCCCCCCCCACCCCCAACATGATTCCCTGCTCATGAAGGGTGATCACAAGTGTGTACATGAACATTTAGATGTATGCTATGTAACCTGGTTTTTAATTGCAATAAAAAACAAATCACTGGTTAAATTTAATCTACAGGCCAGGCCTAAATTAATTCTGTTGCCATTGAGGCAATTTGTATAAGCTGTCAAACTAGAATAGGCTACACATCGGCTTTGACATCACAATGTGTCAACTGTTGCCGATGCCGATAAATTTTAGTTGATAGACGATGGTATCGTACATCAGCCCAACCCTATTGCTACATATGTAAGCAATTTATAGAAATATTCTTTGCAACAACTAAATTATTTATTGATTTTAGGCTTATTGCTGCTCCCAAATTCATGGGGAACAACCATTTTGTGGCTGCCTTTTTGAAAAAAGTTATCATGGGGGTGCATGCCCCCAGACCCCCCTAGTACAGGCTTAGCCCCCCTAAACATATATCTCTGGTGACGCCCCTGGGACAGTCTCTCACTCTGTGTGCTCTGCTATTATGTTTAAACATTAGGAAAGGAACAGAAGATCTTAGAAAAAATTACCCGATTCTCCAACATGTGTCTGTTTTGTCTGTGACTCTGCTACTTGATTGAGTATTGTGATTATAGTCACGTTAAATACCATCTTATTGGGTCAATTGCAGCATTATCAACCAACTGAAGTACTCAAAGTGACTATTGACACCAATAATATGAACACAAATAAACACAAATTCAAACACGCTGGGTCAACTACAGCATGCTTAGCTGGAGTTTAAATCTCAGGTTTAAACCCCTAGACCACAGAACTGCATTACAACTGGAACATCCGTTCGTCTGTTAAATAAGGATTAGCTGTTCCAGTTGTAATGCTGTTTTGTGGTCTAGTGGGTTAAACCTGAGGTTTTAACTCCAGCTAAGCATGCTGCAGTTGACCCGGCGTGTTTGAATTTGTGCTTCTGATAACAAATATAATTGCCAAAGTGTCTTCAGTCAACACTGCTAACTTATCTAGTCTGATACCTGTTCCTCGACAACTAGAATCTGCTTCAGATAATGTTTTTAGTCCATTAAACTTAGCTGTATTAAATATCAGGTCCCTGGCAGGCAAATCACTTCTAATTAATGATTTACTTATCGAGCAAAACCTCGATTTTATGTTTTTAACTGAAACTTGGTTAAACCAAAGCAACAGTGCAGCAGTTCTTATTGAATCAGCTCCTCCCAATTTCAACTTTATCAGTGATACTAGAGTACTAAAGAAAGGAGGTGGAGTAGCCATCATGTTTAATAATGTTTATCAATGCAAACAGTTGTCATATGGAAAGTTTGCCTCTTTTTAATATCTAGCTCTTCAGTTGAAATCCTCCTGTCGAGCTATTTTATTAACCATCTACAGGCCACCAAAATATTGTCCTAACTTTTTTGATGACTGCTAAATTACTGTCAGTTATTTGCATTGATCTTAACTGTGTTGTTATTGTGGGTGACTTTAATATCAATATTGATAATCCCATAGACGTAAGTGCTAAGGAACTGTCTTGCATACTGGATAACTTTGGACTGTCTCAGCATGTGACAGAGCCCACACACAATAAAGGACACAGTCTGGATTTAATTATCTCCAAAGGCGTGAACATTTCTAGGGTTGTGGTGACTGATGTTGCTCTTTCTGATCATTACTGCGTTTTCTTTGAAATGACTATGCCTGCGGACACCGAGGTTAGAACAGAGGCAGTCAGAAGGCGCTGTATCAATGAAAACACCAGTGCACTGTTCATCCAAGCTTTTTCATCCACGCCTGCCCTCTCTCCAGTCCTTGTCAATGATCTTGTAGATAATTTCAGTTCTAAGATTACTTGACAGAAAGTGCACCAAACTGGATCTATCCGGCAGTGACATGCTCCAGTGCACGCGAACACGAAAGTGAAAGCTATGCCTAGATGTTTTTTTAAAATGTGATATATAAATATCCAGTCCTTGTCAATGATCTTGTAGATAATTTTAGTTCTAAGATTACGAACATTATTGATGCCATTGCCCCCACAAAGGTCAAAGTTGCCTCTGGTAAGAAAAAGTCGCTATGGAGAAATGCCACACTTGTAAAACACCAAAAAAGAAAGTGTAGAAAGGCTGAACGCAGGTGGTGGAAAACAAAACTCCAGGTTATGACATCTATAAAGAGAGACTTTGCATCTATAATCTAGAACTAAAGAGAGCAAGGCAGTCCATTTTCTCTGAAATAATGAATAAACACAGCAATAATGCACGTGCCTTATTTTCTAATGTTGACAAGCTGACAAACCCCTCTAAATCAGTAGCACCTGGACTGTTATCCATCAAGTCATGCAATGACTGCATCCTTTTTTACAGATAAAATTAATAAGATAAGACAATCAGTTTGTAGCTTAATTTCAGGCAAAATGCTTGTGTCGCCCATGCCTCCATCAAGACTAATCTAGTCATCATGGCACAGTTTCATCCTATAGATCATGAAAGGTTGAAGGAAACTGTTCTACATCTGAAAGCTTCTACCTGTTGCCTTGATACTCTGCCTTTTCCCAAGGGCCTTGAAAACTGCAGTTATCATTTCAGTTAGTTTTGGAACACTACATTACAGTTTTAGTTTCATTTTATTTTATTTTTTTATTTTAGTTAACTAAAAATGTTTTTGTGCTTGTGAACCAATCAGACCCCTAAGGTCATCTGGGGAAGGTTTACTCACTGTTCCCTGGGTCAAAACTAAGCACGGTGAAGCAGCTTTTAGTTTCTATGCTCCACACCTCTGGAACAAACTTCCAGAAGATCTCAGGCCCACTCAAACTCTCAGTTCTTTTAAATCAAAGCTTAAAACCTTTTTGTTTGCCTTGGCTTACAACTGAATTAAATCAGGGGCTATCTATTCATACACTGTAGCCTTTATATATGTTTTTATTGTTTTTTATCATATTTCCTTTTATATTGTCTTTTAAAGGGTTTTATTGTCTTTTATTTCTTACATAAAGCACTTTGAATTGCCTGCGGTTTGAAAGGCGCTATACAAATAAACGTGCCTGACCTTGCCTTATTTGTGTTCATATTATTGGTGTCAACAGTATTTTGTATCTTTGAGTACTTCAGTTGGTTGATAAAACTCCTGATAAGTATGAACGATGAACACAATTTTAACCTTTAACTTTATGCACAGAAGAACCTTTCACTCTCATATACAGTGAGCACCATAATTCATTGGACAGTGGCACATTTTTTGTTATTTTGGTTCTGTACTCTAGCACTTTGAGTTTGAAAGGATACAATGACAATAAGATTGTCAATGACAATGGCCTTTTGAATAACTTGAAGGGTTTCTTCTCCTGACTTATTTTTCCAGAGTTAAAATTTGTCAGGAGAAACAAGTTATTATAGTTTTAAGTTTTTTATTTAGTTTTTATTTTTATTAGTTTTTTAATTTCACTTTCTAATTTAGTTTAGTTTTAGTTTGTTTTCAGAGTGTGTTTATAGTTTTAGTTTTTCAACCGATTTTAGTTTTATTTTTTATTTTTATTTCAGTTAATAACAATCAATAGTTAGGTCAGGGGAGAGAAAAATACAAACCCCAATTCCATAAAAGTTGCACATAAGCAGAAAGCAGTGATTTCTAAATGCTCTTTTACATATATTTAATTGAAAACAGTACAAAGAAAAGATATTTAATGTTTTACCTTATTAACTTTATTGATGTTTGTAAATATATGCTAATTCCGAATTTGATGCCTGTAACACGCTCCAAAAAAGTTGGGACAAGGGCAAAAAAAAGACTGGGAAGTTCAAACTTTTGGAACATTTCACAGGTAAACAGGTGATGCTATCATGACTGGGTATAAAAGGATATCAAAAGACTCATATCTTATTTGCAGGCACTCTCACAAGCGATACTATAACCTCTCTGCATTTCAATGGATCTTTATGGGAATTGGGCAGTGGGACTAGAGTAAACTGTAAATTACACGGGAATACATTACATTACATTACAATCATTTGGCAGATGCTTTAATCCAAAGCGACGTACAATAAGTGCATATTGAAGGTCATTGACGCGACTACAAAGCAAATCCGACCAAGCACAGCTTTCTCACAGCCTATGAGCTATCCCTAGTAATAAACATGAGTAGTACACACAGTCAGCTATACACTCTGAACTTTAAAATAACCAAAAACACAAGTTAAATAGAGAACAAGCAAAAAAAATAAAACAGGAAGCGAGTACTATAGAATGGCCCTATATAGGTATTTTAGTCGAGGTGGAGTCTGAAAAAGTGCGTTTTCAGACCACGCCCAAAAACAGACAGTGTTTCAGCTGAGTGCAGCAGAGTGGGGAGTTCGTTCCACCACTGGGGAGCTAGGGTGGAAAAGCTCCGCAGTCGGGACGAGCGAGAGCCGTTAACATGGAGGGGGGGAAGTGCAAGTCGCCCTGCAGCAGCAGAGCGAAGTGGTCGAGCAGGAGAGTAGTGCTGGATTAAGTCCTGTAGGTAGGAGGGGCCTGACCTTTTGGCTGCAGTGTAGGCCAGGGTCAGAACTTTGAACCTGATCCTGGCCACGACCGGCAGCCAGTGGAGAGACCTCAGCAGGGGGGTGACGTGCGAGAACTTCGGGAGGTTGAACACAAGCCGAGCAGCCGCGTTCTGGACCAGCTAGGTTTTTTAAGAAGTGGGGTAACACGGGCAGTTTTGAAAACAGCAGGAACATAGCCACGGGTTAAGGAGGTGTTGATAATGGAGGAAAGATATAGTATGGAACATTAAATATCTTTTATTTGTACTGTTTTCAATTAAATATATGTAAAAGAGAATTTACAAATCACTGCTTTCTGCTTGTATGTGCATTTTACACACTGTCCCAACTTTTTTGTTTTGAATGTTTCAAATTACACTATATGCAATCCGGATTATCCAAACAAAAATGTTCTGTACTATCAGTCAGGAGGAGGATCAGAAACTAAAATTTAAAAAAATTCATGGTCATTTTAAAAAAAATTTCAGTTAGTTTTGGAACACTACATTACAGTTTTAGTTTCATTTTAATTTTTAAAGTAATTTCAGTTTTTATTTTAATTTTAGTTAACTAAAATGTTTTTTTGATTTTAGTTTCAGTTTTAGTTTCACTTTACTGTAATAACCTTGCCTCAGACCCTTGATGACTCACAGCCATTTCACCAACCATGCAGTCCATACTGTTCCAGCATAATTACAGCTAAATCTAGTCCATTCAAATGCAGAGAAGTTATAGTATCGCTTGTAAGCGGGGGGGGGGGGGGGGGGGGGGCTATTTACAAAAGGTTCTATAATTTCTAAACGGTTCATCTGATATGGATAAAAATACCCTCAAATTAAAGCTGACAGTCTGCACGTCAACCTCATTGTATCCTTTCAAACTCAAAGTGCTAGAGTACAGAACCAAAGTAACAAAAAAATGTGTCACTCTCCAATTAATTATGGTGCTCACTGTAACAGGGAAACCTATAAGGAAGAGCCGTTTTGAGCTCTTTTGCGCCATCTACTGGATAATACCCGTAATTTCTGAACAAGCCGTTCCCACCAGAGCCTGATAATGACGTTAGAAAACATTCTCACATTCTGTGTGTGTGATACAACAGATTTTTTTTTTTTTTAAAAGGGCATGTATTAGGAGATTCTACAAAAGATAACAAATTAATCCCTTTAACCACAATTTAACATGGCTGGCTACAGGTGTGGAAAGATTACACACACACACGCGCACGCACGCACGCACGCACGCACACACACAGTGAAAACACATAGTAGGCTACTCCAGTACTCCATAGTACCCATAGTACACACTATACTACTATGCTACTACACTACACTCCCCAGACACTCACACCTGTACTAGTTTACCTCCGATGGCGTCTGTAACACACACTGGCAGCAGTAATAGCAGGGGTCTGACTGCTAACAGCTGCAGTAAGACGTGATAAAGGACACACTGCAGGGTTCCTCATCCCTGGACACAAAAGTTCTGGTCCCAGATGCCACCTTGCCAAGCCAATCAGCTTCACTAACTAAGACCCTAAACTCCCAAACTCACCCAAAAATCCCTAACTCACCCTAAACTCCCAAACTCACCCTAAACTCCCTAACTCACCCTAAACTCCCTAACTCACCCTAAACTCCCTAACTCACCCTAAACTCCCAAACTCACCCAAAAATCCCTAACTCACCCTAAACTCCCCAAACTCACCCTAAAATCCCTAACTCACCCTAAAATCCCAAACTCACCCTAAAATCCCTAACTCACCCTAAACTCCCTAACTCACCCTAAACTCCCTAACTCACCCTAAACTCCCAAACTCACCCTAAACTCCCTAACTCACCCTAAACTCCCTAACTCACCCTAAACTCCCTAACTCACCCTAAACACCCAAACTCACCCAAAAATCCCTAACTCACCCTAAACTCCCAAACTCACCCAAAAATCCCTAACTCACCCTAAACTCCCAAACTCACCCTAAAATCCCTAACTCACCCTAAACTCCCAAACTCACCCCAAAAATCCCTAACTCACCCTAAACTCCCAAACTCACCCTAAACTCCCTAACTCACCCTAAACTCCCTAACTCACCCTAAACTCCCAAACTCACCCAAAAATCCCTAACTCACCCTAAACTCCCAAACTCACCCAAAAATCCCTAACTCACCCTAAACTCCCAAACTCACCCAAAAATCCCTAACTCACCCTAAACTCCCAAACTCACCCAAAAATCCCTAACTCACCCTAAACTCCCAAACTCACCCTAAACTCCCAAACTCACCCAAAAATCCCTAACTCACCCTAAACTCCCAAACTCACCCAAAAATCCCAAACTCACCCTAAACTCCCAAACTCACCCAAAAATCCCTAACTCACCCTAAACTCCCAAACTCACCCAAAAATCCCTAACTCACCCTAAACTCCCAAACTCACCCAAAAAATCCCTAACTCACCCTAAACTCCCAAACTCACCCAAAAATCCCTAACTCACCCTAAACTCCCAAACTCACCCAAAAATCCCTAACTCACCCTAAACTCCCAAACTCACCCTAAAATCCCTAACTCACCCTAAACTCCCTAACTCACCCTAAACTCCCTAACTCACCCTAAACTCCCAAACTCACCCTAAACTCCCTAACTCACCCTAAACTCCCTAACTCACCCTAAACTCCCAAACTCACCCTAAACTCCCAAACTCACCCAAAAATCCCTAACTCACCCTAAACTCCCAAACTCACCCAAAAATCCCTAACTCACCCTAAACTCCCAAACTCACCCTAAAATCCCTAACTCACCCTAAACTCCCAAACTCACCCAAAAATCCCTAACTCACCCTAAACTCCCAAACTCACCCTAAACTCCCTAACTCACCCTAAACTCCCTAACTCACCCTAAACTCCCAAACTCACCCAAAAATCCCTAACTCACCCTAAACTCCCAAACTCACCCAAAAATCCCTAACTCACCCTAAACTCCCAAACTCACCCAAAAATCCCTAAACTCACCCTAAACTCCCAAACTCACCCAAAAATCCCTAACTCACCCTAAACTCCCAAACTCACCCAAAAATCCCTAACTCACCCTAAACTCCCAAACTCACCCAAAAATCCCTAACTCACCCTAAACTCCCAAACTCACCCAAAAATCCCTAACTCACCCTAAACTCCCAAACTCACCCAAAAATCCCTAACTCACCCTAACTCACCCTAAAATCCCTAACTCACCCTAAAATCCCAAACTCACCCTAAAATCCCAAACTCAAACTCACCCTAAAATCCCAAACTCACCCTAAAATCCCAAACTCACCCTAAAATCCCAAACTCAAACTCGCCCTAAAATCCCTAACACACCATTGTGTAATTGTGTATGTATCACGTATAATCAAACAAAATTTGAGAAACAAACAGGCTAATTTGGCGTTTTCTAAGGTGAGAGAAAAGCCGTAGCCTATTCTGTTAGCTTATTCTCAACGGTTGCAGGTGCTTTTTAATGGAATTAAACCGCATATATTTTCGGAAAGGAACCCATGCTGGTGTTAAACCCTAATATTAAAGATTATTATTGTGTATATCAAAACGTATCATAATGGTTAGTCCGATTAATATTGATCATACTACTGATCTGTCTGTCACCGTCGACGGAACCATGGTGACCGCCTCCCGCTCTGCAAGGAACCTGGGGGTGGTCCTGGACGACCAGCTGGACTTCAAAGAGCACATCAGGGCAACAGCACGGTCCTGCAGGTTCCTCCTGTACAACATCAGGAGGATTCGACCATACCTGACCACCTACTCCACCCAGCTTCTTGTCCAGACCATGGTCACCTCACGTCTGGACTACTGCGACTCCTTTCTCGCAAGCCTACCAGCCTACGCCATTCTGCCCCTACAACTGGTCCAGAACGCGGCTGCTCGGCTTGTGTTCAACCTCCCAAAGTTCTCGCACATCACCCCCCTGCTGAGGTCACTCCACTGGCTGCCGGTCGTGGCCAGGATCAGGTTCAAAGTTCTGACCCTGGCCTACACTGCAGCCAAAAGGTCAGGCCCCTCCTACCTACAGGACTTAATCCAGCACTACGCTCCTGCTCGACCACTTCGCTCTGCTGCTGCAGGGCGACTTGCACTTCCCTCCCTCCGTGTTAAAGGCTCCCGCTTGTCCCGACAGCGGAGCTTTTCCACCCTAGCTCCCCAGTGGTGGAATGAACTCCCCACTCTGCTGCGCTCAGCTGAAACACTGTCTGTTTTCCGTTGTGGTCTGAAAACGCACTTTTTCAGACTCCACCTCGACTAAACTACCTACAGTTGAAGTCGGAAGTTTACATACACTTAGGTTAAAGTCATTAAAACTCATTTTTAACCACTCCACAGATTTCATGTTAGCAAACTATAGTGTTAGCAAGTCAGTTAGGACATCTACTTTGTGCATGACACAAGTCATTTTTCCAACAATTGTTTACAAACAGATTTCACTTTTAATTCACTATCACAATTCCAGTGGGTCAGAAGTTTACATACACTAAGTTTACTGTGCCTTTACATTTTTAATATTTGGTCGCATATCCTTTGCTCTTGATATCTTATTTTCTGGTACTCTTACAAGCGATACTATAACGTCTCTTCATTTGAATGGATCTCTATGGGAATTGGGGGGTGAGACTAGATTTAGCTGTAGATTACACTGGAACAGTATGGAAACACATGGTTGGCTAAATGGCTCTGAGTCATCAAGGGTCTGACGTATCAAACAAGCCTTAAATCATCACTCTGCTGCCATAAATACAGTAGATATGGATGGATAACTTGGATGGAGTTTTAATAACTTCAACCTAAGTGTACGTAAACTTCTGACTTCAACTGTATATAGGGCCATTCTATAGTACTCGCTTCCTGTTTTTTGCTTGTTTTCTTTTTGGTTATTTTATAGTTCACAATGTATAGCTGACTACTATTCATGTTCATTACTAGGGATAGCTTGCTTTGTCGGATCTGCCACACAATATCGATGATTGGCATGTACAACAGTAAGCCAATAAGTAACTAGAAGCTTGAACCACTTAAACAAGGATTCATAAAACACAATCAAGGGAGGTCACAAGGAGGTAGGGAGGGGTGGAGAGAGGTGCAGCTTGAAGAGGTGAGTCTTCAATCTGCGCTTGAAGGTGGTCAGACTCTGTTGTTCTGACCTTCACGGGGAGCTCATTCCACCACCGTGGGGCCAGGACAGACAGACGTCGAGACCGGGTGCTAGTATGAAGTGGGGGGGATACCAGTCGTCCTGAGGAGGCGGAACGCAGGGATCTGGTAGGTGTGTAGGGTCTGATGAGCTTTTGGAGGTATGGAGGGGCTGATCCTCGGACTGCCTGGAAGACGAGCACCAATGTTTTGAATTTGATGCGAGCCATCACAGGTAGCCAGTGGAGGTCAATGAGCAGGGGGGGTGACATGGGAGTGTCGGGGGAGGTTGAAGACCAGGCGCGCTGCTGCGTTCTGGATGAGCTGAAGGGGTCTAATGGCCGATGCTGGCAGAGTTGCAATAGTCCAGGCGGGACAGCACCATCGCTTGGACCAGGAGCTGGGTTGAGTGGGTGGTGAGGAAGGGACGGATTCTCCTGATGTTGTACAGGAAGAAGCTGCACGCCCGGGTTACCACTGCGATATTCTCGGAGGGGGACAGCCTGTTGTCCATCACCACTCCGAGGTTCCTGGCACAGGGCGTTGGGGTCAGTGGAGTGTCCCCTAGGGAAATGGAGATTGAGGGGGAGAGGTTAGAGCAGGAATGTAGATGAGCTCAGTCTTGCCTGGATTGAGCTTGAGATGGTGGTTGTCCATCCAGCTCTGGATGTCTCTCAGGCAAGCAGAGATGCGGGCTGACACCTGAGTGTCAGAGGGTGAGAAGGAAAGAGTCGAGTATCGTGAGGGAGTTGAGCAGAACAGACAGAAAACACAAAAAGGCGGTTAAGTTGCTTTATTTAACAAAAGAACTCACCAACCAGGAAATAAAGGGCCATCGCACAAACCATAAACCAAAAGCACTCTTCTCTTCTCTTCTCTTCTCTTCTCTTCTCTTCTCTTCTCTTCTCTTCTCTTCTCTTCTCTTCTTGGCAGTTGAGTCAAAAACAGAAAATAGTCTCTCCTCTTTGGCCTGGGAACTAGGCCCTTTTTAAAGGCCAGCCAATCATCCCAATGGCCCCCAGCTGCGCGGATTTAATAGGCAGCAGCTGGCTTCTCTGTCTGCGTGTCATGACGGTGCCGTCCAGCAGAGGGCGGCACCCCAACTCCCTCCCTGGCACTACAATGTGTAATTAGGAAATGCGCAGTGTGTTTATTCTTCCTGTGGTTTTGTCAGTAGAAGCTGCTAGCCTCTTTGTACCGTATATGCTGGTATGGTGTCACATGCGTTTATGGTAGTACATTAGACATGTACCTGTACCTCTGACCCCCGATGGTATCTACAGTCCCTCCCTGTGAGAGGCGGCAGTCTGGTGTACTGCTTATGTAACTGGGCTTTAAACCAAATCAAATAAAACATGGATAAAAACATGTTAACCCTACACCCTGTAAACAGCTATTCCTTTGAAGGTATTTATAAAACTGCACCATTTCAGAAATACTATCACAGAAAGTAAGTGTTTTAAAATACTGTATGAACCCATTCCGCTGTGTAAAATCCTCCTCTTGTCCTCTGGCTCTACCGCCGTCCTGCCAGTGCCGTCTGTTCAAAGGTTTACAAACTCAGTACATTGTTTGTAGACTGAAGGGCAGACTGTAAGCTTTAATTTGTGGGTATTTTCATCCATATCAGATGAACCGTTTAGAAATTATAGAACCTTTTGTACATAGTCCCCCCCCCCAGCCCCCCATTTTCAGGCATCAAAAAATATGGCATGCAAAGGATATGCGACCAAATATTAAAAATGATTATTTTATTCTACATTATGTTAAACTGTCCAATATTTTTGAGGCCCAAAAATGGGGGGGGACTATGTACAAAAGATTCTATAATTTCGAAACGGTTCATCCGATATGGATTAAAATACCCTCAAATTAAAGCTGACAGTCTGCACTTCAACCTCATTGTCATTGTATCCTTTCAAACTCAAAGTGCTAGAGTACAGAACCAAAATAACAAAAAATGTGTCACTGTCCTATGAATTATGGTGCTCACTGTATATACTGTCTGTTCAAAGGTCTACAAACTCAGCACAAAGTATTCTGACATGTACAGTCTACTGTATATATATGCCGTCTGTTCAAAGGTCTACAAACTCAGTACAGAGTATTCTCACATGTACAGTCTACTGTATATATATGCTGTCTGTTCACAGGTCTACAAACTCAGTACAGAGTATTCTCACATGTACAGTCTACTGTATATATATGCCGTCTGTTCAAAGGTCTACAAACTCAGTACAGAGTATTCTCACATGTACAGTCTACTGTATATATATGCTGTCTGTTCAAAGGTCTACAAACTCAGTACAGAGTATTCTCACATGTACAGTATACTGTATTCTGACAATAAAAATCTATTTTATACCAAATTAAGCCAGCGTGTATGATTTACTTGTCTTGATAAAAATGTCAGTTTCTATAAAGTTAGTCTCATTACCTTAGTCTTAACTCATCATCTTACATAAATTGGATACAATAAATTTCCTCTCAACACATAAATATCCCCAGCACTTAAATACATACATATATACACCAACAAGGCATAAGCATTATTTGTTTTATTAGTTTCTGACATTAATCTGCAGTGTCTTGAAATGAGAGCGATTTAATGTTGATGGTTTGGCACAGTGTGTGTGAAGGAATGAGTACGGCCTGTTGGGTATTGACACTTGTGTTTCATACCATACGCTGCTCTGTAATTATGATATTTTTAACACTAATCCTATCCCTCATGCAGGGTCATGTCTGATGTGCACTAGGCTTGTGCTCTTTTTAAAAGACAGTTCTTAAAGCCACAAACCACACTCGTCTGCCTGACTGTTCAGAAACGGATTGTTGAGCACAGCAAACCTGTTTTAACAGAGGCTGAAAAGCTTGCATTATTAATTAATGACCACATTCACATTCATTTGCCCCACAAAATAAGATATTGACAATGATCACTTCTTGGTTGTTTAACCATGTTGTCCCGCAACTTAAATTTTGTATTCACAATGATTTCTCACACTTTATTCCCATGATTTGTAACATGTACTTTAGCCGAAATTCGTGGAAATGCATTTCAATAAATGGATAATGGAAAATAACACAAGGAACATGGTCGATAGTTCATTGTTTATTTCAGGTTCTAGTGACACATGGGATCTGTAGTCAAATGGGTAAACAGTGCCACAAAGCAAATAGGGTTAAAAAACTACAGAAATTATGAAGGAGGGGCTACACTCTTTGCTCAATCAACGAACAAGAAATCTGAGAACAGGCGTGTATTTCAGCCAATTAGAGAAGCGATAGAAAATAAGACCCGACCTTCTACAGTGATCGTAAAGCTTAACCAATCGTGAGGAGCATAGTTATTGATAGACGTTCTCGGCAGCCAATATATTTTCTTATCTAAAAGTAATAATTCCCTCCCATTTCTAAGAATTACAGAGATACTCGCTAATGGCGACGGGCTGGGTGAGTGAGAAAGTTAGCCATAGATAACTCAGAATCAAAAAGGTTGAAAATACATAGCGAAATGAGCGGTGAACTTTGCATGTCAAAGCGGAATCCAACGGGAAAAGGTGTCAGACTGCCAATGATTACATCGATTCCGAGTGACATTCTTGTTAGACTATTTTTTTCATTGTGTTATTTTGTTGTTTTGGCAGCAGCGTCGTCTTGCAATACAGCTGGCTAGTTTTGTTTTGTTTTAGCCCCCGTCTTGCTGTCCGTGAGTTACTATTTTGCTTCATTCATTTCATCTTTTTGAATGACAGTTGTGTGGGACATTGCTGCAACTTGTTGACATTCTTTTGCACATAGCTAAGCTTTAAAACGGGATATCTTAAGAAGGCTGGGTTTATAGGCTACACTACTTTTCTTTTTTCATTTCGGTATTTGCTAACAAAAGAGTTCCGCTTTGTCACATAATGACAACCATTGTCGGTTAACCAACTCGTTAGCTAGCAGTTAACTAACTTAAAGCGCGTCGTTCGATCGCCTCTGAAAAACGTTTTTGTTCAAACTCAGTAAATCGTTTTGTGCTTAAAAAAAAAAAAAAACATCGCCAGCAGTTGCCAGTTCTTTACCTTTGAGTCATACACTTGTACATTATATTTTACTTATTCTTATCAAACATATCCGTTAAAATGAGGCGTGATCCACATTTCTTTTAAAAGTACATAGCGGTTCATAACTAACAATTTCATACTAATTCCATTGTTATTGATCGCTTCTTATTACGCAGTTATGAATGAATGGGCTCTGAAGCGCATGCGCCAAGTCCCTAAAGTTTATAAACAGGGCTTGCATGCAAAAGGTCACATGATGCTTATTACGAAACGCATGCACAGTTCGCAGACAAAGAACGTATTTCATAGGAGATTGTTCTCTTCCTTACCACCATCAGAAAAAACGTATGCGTTTAATTTTTCATTAATATGTAGGAGGATATAGCGAGTGCAACATGTAACTTTTAACACTGGCCAATCAATTGCGTCATTAATACGTTTACATCGAGAGAAAAAAAACAAAAAGAACACTTCCTGACAAGCACGTATATCCTTCTACTTCATATTAAAGTAAAATGTAATTGGATTATTGAATAACATACACACACAAACCCCAATTTCAAAAAAGTTGGGACAGCATGTAAAATCCAAATAAAAGCAGAAAGCATGTCATAAAGCTGTAAATATACAAATTCCAAATTTGCTGCCTGCAACACGTTCCAAAAAAGTTGGGACAGGGGCAACATAAGACTGGGAAGGTTGTGGAATGTTTACGAGCAAGGATTGTTCAAGGTTCGCCACTTTGCGAAAAACTGCGTGAGAGAATAGTCCAACAGTTTAAGAACAACATTTCTGAATGCACGATTACAAGGAATCTAGGGATTTCACCATCCATAATATTATTAAAAGATTCAGAGAATCTGGAGAAATCTCCGTGCGTAAAGGGCAAGGCCGAAAACCAATATTGAATGCCCGTGACCTTCGATCCCTCAGACAGCACTGTATTAAAAACCAATATGCTTCTGTAATGAATATAACCACATGGGTTATATTCTACAACAATAATGTCCTCAGTTATCAAAAGATAACTGAGTGTTGTTAAAAGGAAAGGTGATGTAACACAGTGGTAAACATGCCCCTGTCCCAACGTTTTTGGGACGTGTTGCAGGCAGCAAATTTAGAATGATCGTTTATTTATCAAAAACAATAAAGTCGATTAGTTAAAACATTAAATATCTTGTCTTTGTACTGTTTTCAATTGAATACAGGTAAAAAAGGATTTGCAAATCATTGCTTTCTGTTTTTATTTACATTTTATACACTGTCCCAACTTTTTTGGAATTGGGGTTTGTATATACAGGATATAAAGGCGGGGGCTGGCGATATGTGTAATTTCATTATTTAAATTATTTTGCAAATTAATTTCATTTTCAGCATAAGGTAACCATGTAGCAAACCAAATTTGGTACAGGAATTTGCCTACAGGAGGGAGGGGGGTGTCCGATTTGGGGCAAAGCATTTTTGGGTGGCCGAAATATGGAATGTACAAGCTTATACTCCAACCTTACAAAAGATATATTTAGAAAAAAGAATACCTGCTCATTATATGAAATGGATTTTCCCTGTAACAGGGCTCTATGGTAGCTTACAAGGGGAAAATGCAGGCCTACAGTTAGACACAGCCTGATATATGGCCCATAGTTATACCTGACAAAGACTTTTAGGTCAAACAGTTGTGTTGCACCCTTACACTTGTTTTGGGAGAATTCAAAATAGTGTCTACATTTATTAAATTCATATTACCCAGGTACTGATTCTATTTATTGTTTTGTCTGTAGTCGGGTGAGCTGGCATGGTGTAACATGGTTTGGAAGGTGAAAACTCCAGTGGTGTCAGACAGAGTGGAGGAACATCAGCAGGGGGCGCTGCAGAGCGCCGCAGGAATGGCCGATGCCTTCAACATGCTCAAGTGCAATGAAGAAGACCTCCCCTCCTCTCTCACATGCCCTTCCAGTAACAGTCATGTGGAGTTTGGTAATCTCTCTCTCTCCCCCTCCTCTTTCAAGAAGTACACAAACATTTTGGTCACATTAATATGACGTGAAGCTTCGTTTTTTTAAAAATGAGGTGCAGCTTCGCTGACGTTTTTCTTCAAATACAACAAAAACAACACGTGACATGGCAGCGACATGAGTTCTGATTAATAATGGATATTGGCATAATTCTGCCCTGCATGCATTGTTTGCTGTTTTTCTTTGTACATGTAAGATGTTCTTACAGAACTCTGCATGCAGGGTTTCAATTGGGTGTTTATCCCATTTTGCAAAATTTTTATTTGATAGTGTACCCCACACTTCACTGCCAATCTGCCATATAGGGAAATTGGTTCAATTACTGATTCAAATAGTTTAAGCCAAATTCTAATCGGAATTTCAATGTAAATTTGTCATTTGATGGCATAAAAAGCCCTGTGTGCTTTCTCTTTCAGTTCATTCCCTGCAGGATTGAAATTTCCTGCGGAACTTATTTTCAAACCCAAGTAATTATATTGTGTACCTGTTTCTATGGAACGTGTCCCTAGTGTTACATTTGATGTAGTTCCCTGAGTGCACAGGTCTGGCAGTACTGGTCTAGCAGGTTCAAGTTCTCCTGTAGCCCTTGGATGGTGGGTGACAGTAGAATTAGGTCGTCTGCATAGAGCAGGAATTTATTTATTTATTTCTGTGTGGTAAAGAGTAAGGCCAGGTGCTGCAGATTGCTCCAACTTAGTTGCCAATGAATTTATGTATATGTTTAATAGAGTCGGGGTGAAGTTGCAGCCTTGGCGTACTCCGTGTCTCTGGGTGAATAAATTTGTTCTTTTGTTGCCAATTTTGATGCCAAATTTATTGTCTGTCTACATTGATTTAATTATGTCGTATGTTTACCCCCTACACCACTTTCAATAACTGTAGAAAAGACCTTTGTGCCAAATAGAAGCAAATGCTTTTTGAAAATCTATAAAACAGGCATATATTTTTTTCGGTTAACATATATGCCAATTAGGGTATGTAGGGTGTAAATGTGGTCAGATGTTCGGCAATTTGGAAGAAATCCAATTAGACTTTTACTCAAGACATTGTGCTTTGTAAGGAAGTCTATTAGCCTTGTGTTAATTATGCTACAGAGAACCTTCCCCAAGTTACTGTTCACACAAATGCCTCAGTAATTGTTGGGGTCAAATTTATCTCCATTTTTAAAAGTAGGGGTTATGAGTCCATGATTCCAAATGTCAGGGAAGTAACCTACGCTCAGAACCAATTTAAACAATTTGAGAATAGCTGATTGGAATTTTTTGCTGCTATGTTTAAGCATCTCATTTAGGATTCCATCAGGCCCGCTTGATTTATTAGTTCTCTCTCTCTCTCTCTCTCTCTCTCTCTCTCTCTCTCTCTCTCTCTCTCTCTCTCTCTCTCTCTCTCTCTCTCTCTCTCTCTCTCTCTCTCACACACACACACACACACACACACACACACACACACACACACACACACACACACACACACACACACACACACACACACACACACACACACACACACACACACACACACACAC
>CM056377.1:4884804-4891196 GCA_029718625.1 Synaphobranchus kaupii | reverse complement strand
ACACACACACACACACACTCTGCCTGTTGCCTTACCTGTTTACCAGGCCCTTACTCACCTGCCTTCGGTTATGTTCTCCTCAGATGACCTCCCTGAGCTCCAGGAGGTGCAGGAGGCCGGCGTGTCCTCAGGGGTGTTCCAGGTGGCAGTGGGCGTGTCCCATCAAGAGCGGCCGCCCACCCCTAAAAGTGACCCTGATACCAACTGGCTGACAGAGCTGGCCAAACATTGCCACCAGCCCCCAGAGCCCTCTCCTGCAGAGCTCCGCTCACAACAGGTGAGTCACACATAGCTCTGCCTACAACAGGTGAGTCACACATAGTTCCGCCCACAAAAGGTGAGTTACTCAGAGCTCCATCCACAACAGGTGAGTCACACATAGCTCCACCCACAACAGGTGAGAGTCCCACAGAGCTCCACCCACAACAGGTGAGTCCCACAGAGCTCCACCCACAACAGGTGAGTTCCACATAGCTCCACCCACAACAGGTGAGTCACACATAGCTCCACCCACAACAGGTGAGTCACACATAGCTCCACCCACAACAGGTGAGTTACACAGAGCTCCACCCACAACAGTTTATACAGCATTCCTACAGCATCTGTAGACAGATGAAGGTGTTTTACACCATCTCACTGTCTCCCTCTCCAGGTCCTCTCCTGTTCACATCTTAGCCACTAGCAGCAGTTTACATTCCTACGCCCGTCCGCCATTGGCCTCCAGCAGTGAACCCGGCCCTGCCCTCACCCGGAGCCACTGGAGACGCCTCAGGGTATGACCTATGACCTCCAGCCTCGGCATAAACCACTTTTTTTTATTTTTTTATTTTTTTTTATTTAGCCTTTATTTAACCAGGAAGATCCCTTGAGATTAAAATCTCTTTTTCGAGGGAGACCTGGCCAAGGTAGCACATCATTTAAAAGTTACAATACAAAATTATACATGGGACATGTTTAAAACAGAAAACGGACAATTAATGGAGACGGTTAATAACAGACAAGGGACAACAAATACATGATATAAAATCCAGCTTATGAAAAGCAGTTAAACTCTTCGGTTACACAGTTTTTTACTAGAGCTTTAAACTCTCCCAAGGAGATAAAATCATTAAGCTGTAGTGTGTTCTGAAGGTTATTCCATGACCAAGGCATAAAATAGGAGAATGCTGCTCTACCAAGTTCTGAGCAAATCCTGGGTACTTGGTAGCGCAGCCATCTAGTGGAGCGAACATTATAACAGCTGGTGGTGAGTGTTAGAAGATTACACAGATATAAAGGGAGTTTACCCAATATGGCTTTATAAATAAAAGTATACCAATGCTGCTGTCTCCTTATACTTAATGACGACCAGGAAACCAAATCATAAAGTACACAGTGATGTGTGCAGGACACGGAGTTGGATATGAAACGTAAAGAACTGTGATACACAGAGTCTAGACAGCGAAGTGTAGTGGAGGCAGCATGCATGTAAATAATGTCACCATAGTCTAGAACACTTAAGAACGTGGCCCGTACAAGTGTTTTCCTGGCTGCTAATTTAAGACAGGCCCTATTTCGATAAAAAAAGCCAAGTCTAATCTTCAGTTTCTTCACTAGGTTCTCAATATGCACTTTAAAAGAAAGCCTATCATCCACCCAAATACCCAGGTACTTGTAGGATGATACTCTTTCAATTGAGTCCCCTTCTAAGGTAAAAATGCCAACTTTATCTAAGGTCTGAGAGCGAGCTCTGGAAAAGATCATGAATTTGGTTTTCTTAACATTAAGAACCAACTTTAGACTATACAATGACGCCTGCAGCTGTTGAAAGGCAGTCTGGAGCTCACCAACAGCCTGACTTAGAGAAGAGGCAACCGAGTAGACTATTGTATCATCTGCATAGAGGTGCACTTTAGCTGTAAGCATGTCCTTCCCAATGTCATTTATAAAAATAGAAAATAAGACAGGGGCTAAAATTGAACCTTGGGGGACTCCCCTGGTAATCTCCATAAAGCTTGATTTGTGACCATCTGTAAATACACACTGGGTTCTATCTGCAAGGTAGTTTCTGAACCACTCTATAGCCTTTTCACCCATACCGACATCACTGAGTCTAGCCAACAGCAGCTCATGGTCGACAGAATCAAATGCCTTGGACAGATCAACAAACAGGGCAGCACAATGCTGCTTTCTGTCCAAGGCATTGATAATATCATTTGTTACCAACAAAGTTGCTGTTATGGTACTATGACCTGATCTAAAGCCAGACTGATTATCATTTAAGATATTGTTGTCAGCCAAGAATTGTTTCAATTGAGAATTTACTTGAGATTCTAAAATCTTGGCACTTCCTGTTGACCTGCCCGCATACCGCAACTCCTACAAGATAATCTGAGACACACACACACACACGCACACTGTGTCATACAATCACTGGTCAAATAAACCTGTTGTTGAACCTTACCCAGGCCAGAAGCGTGTCAGAGTCTGGAATTTTCTGCACGTCTTCCTTCTCGGATGAGGAAGATGTGGGGTGGTCCCAATCCTGGCCATCCACAGCCTGGCATTGCTTCCTGAAAGGTACACACACCTGTCCTAATGTCTGAAAGGTACACACACCTGTCCTAATGTCTGAAAGGTACACACACCTGTCCTAATGTCTGAAAGGTACACACACCTGTACTGCTGTCTGAAAGGGACACACACCTGTCATGTCTGGAGGGTACACACACCTGTTATAATGTCTGAAAGATAACCCTGTACACATGAAAAGCCAGCACATTTCATACATAAATACATGTTGTTTTGGAGGTCCTGTGTGGTTGGCCTGACGGAGGATGTTCAAATGAAGGGACTGGATGAGAAGAGAAGAGTTACAATAAAATGAAAAAAAGAGTTAAAACTGTACGAGCTCATCTGAGGGATATGGTGCCCTCTGCTGTACTGATTGCAGTATGACAACGAGGGATGTGAAGTAGATTAGTTTAGTCTTGTCTCATTTGAAAGGGCTCACTAACATGGACGAAAGAAAATAATGTTCAAAGGATGGAGCTAAAAAATTTAAATAATGTAAAAGCAGGAATAATTAAATCAGTGTTATAGTTCATTGTTAACAAGCATTTTCTTTCAAAAAAGTCAAGTTTGTTTTTGAAAGTGAATAGCAGGGGTGCAATACTATTTAGATGCAATAAACCACCAACAGCCCTTATGAAACATTTAAACCAATCAAACACAGCTTCCAACCCTTTCAAGACTCATTTAAACCAATCAAATACTCATAAAGAGCATGGCCGTGACCGAATACGATCCCTTAACCCCTTTGAGGGCGCATATTTGAGTCAACTTTGTCAAAAAGATTTTGAGTGGGCGACTTTTTCTCACAAATGGGGGCATTTAAAATCCCAGGATGAAACCCTTATTTCCGGGGTTTTGTTGAGGGGATTCAGAAGCACACTCATCCACAGAACTGTGCATTCATCCGACAATTACGGCCAGTAAACCAGAAGTAAAAACTACAACTTGGAGTGGGACATATTACAACCTTTATTACTCTTTATTTTTGTTAATTCTATCTTCATTCATAATCTACACTTTGTAACCATCATCATATATAAACTGATTGATATTCTCAATAAAAAATTTTTTTTATATATATATATATAACAAACTACTTCCTCACTAGTCTGGAAAGAGTTGCAGGATTTCTTTCGCACACTGCTTGCAAAGTGGGGACAGGGCACATAGGGGTCTGAGTGGACAGGGAATGGGGGACAGTGAACAGTGGTCGGCTCACGGCCCAAGTGTAGAGTGAGGAAATAAAGGAGCAGGTCACCTGACTGAAGCAATGAGCATGTCCCCGCCCCCTCAGGCACGCGTGTGCGGTTCCACAGGAACCTGGAGTGGCGGGTTGTGGAAGACCTGTGTGACTCCGACGATGAGTCCGAGGATGAGAGAGAGACGCCACGCCACACCCTCAAGGTACAGAGTTCTACCTTTTATTGTTTTGTGTCATTACTAACATTATAATTATTGGTGTATTATTTTACATTATTTGTCATTCAAAAGGGCTCAGGTAAGCGACAGGTGAGAGTTCAGGTAAGGGTTCAGAGCCCAGGTGATGGGCTGAAACTAAAGCTGCTGGTTGTACTCCAGGCTAACGGACATGGGCAGTCTGAATAGCTGCTGAACACTAGGGTGCATGGAATGTACTTTGATTCTTACTTGCTCCTCTAAAGTATTTAGATTTGAACTCCTAACCTGTGTTCTGTAACAGTGGGGTTAAGTAATGGTGGGGTTCTGTAACAGTGAGGTTCTGTAACAGTGGGGTTCTGTAACAGTGGGGTTCTGTAACAGTGGGGTTCTGTAACAGTGAGGTTCTGTAACAGTGGGGTTAAGTGTTTATTTGATCAGTCAGGACTGCCTCTGTAATGCTTCTCCTGCTGTTTATTCACAGAGCTACGGCTCAGAAGGTCTGAAGTTAGTGG
This sequence comes from Synaphobranchus kaupii, assembly GCA_029718625.1. Classification (NCBI taxonomy): domain Eukaryota; kingdom Metazoa; phylum Chordata; class Actinopteri; order Anguilliformes; family Synaphobranchidae; genus Synaphobranchus; species Synaphobranchus kaupii. Next base: position 4,886,733 of record CM056377.1, on the reverse strand, counting down.
CACATGAAGAGACTGTGTCTTTTGGCAAGTCAGTTCTGAAACTGACCTTTGACCCCGGCTCCTCAGTAGATGGGCTTTTAACCACAGAGTGCAGTCTGGATCATCCCTTTTATGTGAAAGATAAAGGTACGGAATCTTAAAACAAAACACTACCACCTCCTCTCCTCCATGGCCCGGAAACGGATCTTTGTGTTTTAATCTACTGTTGCTGATTACATATTAACGGTTAGATTTTCATTAATATATCGACGCAAACCGCAAGGTACATTCTATACTGTACATGCAAACACTTGAACTTGAAATATACAGGCAGTTTTGCATACTTCCGGGTAGGAGACGAGTGGAGGAAAGGAGGTGAGGAGTGAAGAATATTGGGACGCGCCCTGTAAGCATCAGACAGAGCAGAAAGGCATATTGTGGTCCCTCAGCACACCGATACCTTCCTGTAGAGAGGGAGGGCAGTGTGTAAGGGTCAGAGAGAGCAGTGTTTAAGTGTCAGAGAGCCGTATTGCCATCCCACAGTCCTCTGCTCTCTGGCTCTCTCAGGATGGTGCTCCTTCCACCCCAGCCTCACTGTGGTGCACCATGGGATACCCTGCTATGATGTGCAGGTGGGGGATGTGTGCCTGCCCCCTGGCCACCGGGACACCATAAACTGTGATGATTCTGTGGTCTTCCACACATTCAGGAGGTGAGGTCTCCACAGCAGGACTCGCTGTCGCCCCCTAGTGTCTGTAAAGAGAAATGTCAAAATGATCAATCTGAATTATATGTCTTTTTTTTTCTTTTTTTTAAATAAAACTGAAAATTCAAAACAACCCACATCGTTCAAAAGATATCAAGCTACACACATCCATTTTTGTTTTTATTCTAGCGACCTTTTTTGCTCTCTAAATGTTAAATTCTAACGAGGTCAGGCTTTGAATTTTCCACTCATTAGATGAGAGACTATGCTGAGCAGTTTGGTGTCCTTTGTAATAAATAACAAATTTTCTTGTCCATCCAAATTATGATGTGTTTTTTTCCATTCAAGCTTGCTTCCTGACTGAATTAGTGTAGTAATTTTATCCATGTGTGGACCGTGCAGTGTGTGTGTCTGAAACTCTGGCTGTTCCTGTGTGTGTGTGTGTGTGTGTGTGTGTGTGTGTGTGTGTGTGTGTGTGTGTGTGTGTGTGTGTGTGTGTGTGTGTGTGTGTGTGTGTGTGTGTGTGTGTGTGTGTGTGTGTGTGTGTGTGTGTGTGTGTGTGAGAGACTGAAACGCTGGCTGTTCCTGTGTGTGTGTGTATACAGTGCAGTGTATGTGTCTGAAACTCTGGCTGTTCCTGTGTGTGACTGAAACTGTTCCTCTGCCAGTTTTGACTTCACCCCTCTGGACTCATCGGCCGTGTACGTCCTGAGCAGCATGGCCCGTCAGCGCCGGGCCTCACAGTCCAGCGGGGGCGCCGTCAGCCCCGACTGTGAGAAACTGGGGCGGGGCTCAGAGTCCCCAGGCCCCTCCCACGGCAATGCCAAGAGGAGCCACGCCTCGGCAACAGCCAGCCCTGCCACGCCCACAAAGTGCAAGCGGCCAATGAATGCCTTCATGCTCTTCGCCAAGAAGTACAGGGTGGAGTACACACAGATGTACCCCGGCCGGGACAACAGGTGTGTGTGTGTCTCTGGTATTATATCTATCTATCCATCTGTCTGTCACTTATATCCATCACAGGAGCAAGAATAGTGCACAAACAGAACAGCCTGCAAACTGAATGAATCCTAAAAGCAGAAAGACTAGTTTGAGCAGATGGGGTACATGGTACCATGCCAAATGTTCTGACATCACAAGAGTAGCGTGCGTCATATAACATGAAGAGCAGACATGCAGTTTGCGAAAACAAATATCCTCCATACTATTATCAGCGAAAACCCAGAATAAGTATATCATCCGGG